>OU015496.1:202730526-202845526 GCA_907164885.2 Dolomedes plantarius | reverse complement strand
AAGATGCAAGAACATAACAAAGAAACTTGATCGTAGGAACTGGATAAATTAAACGACACATACGGGAAAACGATGAATCGGGGAACGATCGATCGAGATTTCACTGTATATATATATATATATATATATATATATATATATATATATATATATATATATATATATATATATATATCTGTGTGTGTGTAAGTAATAATTCGGCACCACTCTTCAAATTAAATTTATACTCTTGCGCTATTTTCTGAGACTAAATTTGTGCGCGGTCCCGGATTGAGGAGATTTATCACGCAGGATCATCTAAAAGTCTTCCAAATTAACCTTTAAACACTGTCATAGACTTCCGTTTTTAGTGCGATGCTGACGTATCACATTGTTTAATCAGGTGACTAAACCGAGCTTATAAAGTCATGTGTTTTGGCTCGCATCAGGTAGACGTATTCCGAGTTATTGAACGGAACGCATGTCGCGTTGCCGGGTTGTTCCACTGATGATATTGACAATGAAGTGACGGTTTAATGCTTGATTAAAAGCTTTGATCATTGCTTTGGACTCCTATGGATAATTATTTTAAAGGCACGACTATAAACATATTGAATGAACGATCGAACACCCGGAATTGACGGGCTTTATATATATATATATATATATATATATATATATATAAACAAATAAAGAATTTCTTCAACTTTTATCAAGAGAGGAATTTATCCTTTAGATATGTCATAAAAATTTAGTTGTAAATTATAGGCAGCATCACCTCCAAAATTGCTACATGTTTTAGGGTGAACAGAACATTCCGCCATTCAGTCTGATCATTACTTGATTCGGGGGAGAGACTTGAGGTTAACAAAAGGGATCGTATTGGGTATGGTCCCAATCACAGACGCAGAAATTGGAGCACATGTAAAAGAGAAACGGAAACTGCTCAATTTACAAAATTGATGGGACCAAGTCAGGCTATGCAATTTAATATGAATAAATAAGAAATGAAATGAATTTAGAACACAAATTGAGAAAGGAGACAGACATTGGTTAAAATATAAAGAACTGAACTGAAGGAATCGCTTAGTCATTATATTACTTCTTGTGTTTCCATCTTGTATTTAAACACTTGCACATAGACGTACACATGTAATATATATTTCATTTCTAACAATACAAAACATATACAAAATTTAGAGATGACTTCCCTGCAGATATTTTTAAAATTTTAAAATTGACAGTAAGCGTAATATACAGTAACCACCGCTTATAGTGATCAGTGGTTATAAGAATCAACCGTTTATAAGAATCAGTATCGCGAAAACAAAAACAAATGTATTATTTCCATGTTAAAATTTTCGCTTTAAAGAATCAATCCACAGGTTTTAAGAATCAGTTTACTCTTCGCTTTACTTTCATTTTTCCAAAAAAGTCACTGAAACCCTCAAAAGGCACGAAGTTCTTTCTTTTTTCTAAAGAAAGATTGATAAGATGGGATGGAATATAGTCGTAAAATTCACCCCTTTCTTTGTTAGACATAACATAATAGTTTCCCCTTAAACGCTTTATTACAACACTGTCCTATTAGCTTGACCCAGAGGCATCTTTACCCGTCCTGATCCGATTTCACTTTTCTCCACTGACAAACAAAAATAGGGACTCTTTTTTTCCCACCTCCCACCTCCTGGTTGCGGCTTCCTGGACCCTGAAACACATAAATCTTCGGCGAAGTGTCCACTATCACTTAGGCAAACGTGACATTATTAGATTCAGCACGTTATCAAACCGTGAAACGTAAGCTAGAAGTTGAATCTTCGTCTAAGAATATTAGTATTGAAAGAGGTATAAATAGCCTCCTGAAAACTTCATTACGTCAAATCACCACAGAAAACTTTTTCTTGCTCCCTTCCTGTAGTTGAAATGTTAAAACTGTTAAGCAGGTATATTGTAACAAATATTGAATTTTTTTTTCTTCTCTTACTATAATCATGTGTATCTACTTATAGGTCTAGAAAATAAGTTGTAATTTTAAAATTATAAAAAATAATTTTAATAAAAATAATTAACGTAAATTAAAGAGTATTTTATGGTAAATCATCTAATATATGTA
The DNA here is from genome assembly GCA_907164885.2 of Dolomedes plantarius. Lineage (NCBI taxonomy): Eukaryota > Metazoa > Arthropoda > Arachnida > Araneae > Dolomedidae > Dolomedes > Dolomedes plantarius. The sequence continues at coordinate 202,843,434 of OU015496.1, read as the reverse complement.
TATATATATATGTGTGTGTGTGCCTGTCCAAAAACCTAAATTTCGGCTATAAGAATCAACCGCTTATAAGAATCAAAAACAGTAATAACAAACGTGATTCTTATAAGCGGAAATCACTGTATTCCGAAATATTATAAATATATAAATAACGGTTGTGAGGAAGATAATTTTTCCGACGCTATTTTCTGATGCAATTAGTTCTCTATATGCGCTCCGTTATCTATATGTATAAAACAGTTCCGTAACTGACTGACTGACTGACAGACAACGCACAGGCCAAACCGCTGGACATAAAGTGCTGACATTTTGCATGGTGATTCTTCTTATTGAGTAGGGGTGCACTAAGAGAGATTTTTGAAAAATTCTTCTTAGATATTTTAAAAATAAATTTTTAAGCTATTTTTGTAACATTCTTTTAAGTTTGCATTTAAAATAATAATTCGAGGAAAATAAAATTTATATCACGAGAAAGATCATAAAAATTCCTTTCAAATCAAATCTTTCTCGAATCTTTACCTCCATTTTCTGATTTTTGGTGAAATTTTAAAGATTAATTTTTAGAATTTAATTTATTAAATATTGATCAAGTGGTTTCTTTACTTTTCATTTTGCGTCACGTGCATAATACCGAAATAGACAAAAAAAATTTCTTGCTAATGCGGCAGACGATTGGACATTATCCAAAAAAATATTAACATACAGTAAGAAATGTTCCTAAATTTGTACTATATTAACTGTACTATATTCTTTAGTACGTTCTATTGGATTTAATTTGAATATTTTCTTTTACATTAATTTGTCTATAAAAATAGCCGTTACGATTTTTTTATAAATATTTTTTTCGTTTTTTTACATCAATTGCATACATTGATCGTTGTATTTATTATAAATATATATATATATATATATATATATATATATATATATATTTGGCATTAATTACATACATTGACCATTGTATTTAATTTGATTGTACTACTCAGTAGCGAAGTACGGGTTTTTAGCTAGTTTTTCTATAAAACGTTAAACACATAAGTAAGTATGTGATAAAATTTATAATACTTAATATAATGCGTATATCTAAATTAATATTACCGTGGAACATCACATAACGAGCATAATTCGTCCTAGAATCTTACTCGTAATGCGAAACACTCGTTAAGCGAAACAATTTTTCCCGTATAAATTAATGTAGAATACGATAATGCGTTCCATGCCAAAAAATACTCAAATTTTTTTAGATTTAACGTTTATTATTTGAAGAAAATTACTTATACATAAATTCTTAAGGAGCACAATCATCCATATATAGTTCATTATTTACGAATTTATGACACACATCTAATTTTTTTACTAGAAAGCTATCTAGCGACATATGTTTTTCTCGGCGCTTCAAAATTTGCTGAAAATGTGTCACCGCATTGTTATTGAATAAATTTATAGCGCGCATAGCCATCGTCTTATTAGGGTGATGCTTTGTAACTTACGATGCAACAGTTTCCCATGCTTTCATCATTTCTTTTATTGCTTCAGAGGATTGTTTCTTTGCTGTTTCTTCGTCCTTCTCCACTGACAAACTCTCCTCTACAACTGCTTGCTGTGAAAGACACTGCAATTCTATTAGTTGTTCGTTGGTCGGCTCTTGGTTGAGCTCTTCCACAAGCTCCTCAATATCATTGTTATCCTCCAGTCCCATGATATTTACTTCTCGAACCATCCATGACTACCCTTAAATACTTATTTTTCGGGAATTTAAATACTTATTTTGATGATCCTGGTGTCGTGAAGATCCGAGTGACGTGAAGAGGAGACTTCCTTCCACGTCACTCGTTATGCGAAATGTTTCTCGTTAAGCGAGCCACTTTTTTACGATTTCTTTTGCTCGTTATGCGAAATACTCGTTATGCGAGGTGCTCGTTAAGCGAGGTTCCACTGTATTAGTCATTAGAATTTAGACCCAGATTCTCCGGGTGGTTAGCGTGTCGGGGTTTGGTACTGAAGGTGTTCGTATCATATCCCGACAAGCACCACTAAAGGCCCTAGCGTCTACGTCGAGTATAGACATGTTAAATATAGGCCAGAAAGCCTTCCGTGTAGTTGGTGGGGGTAAGGAGAGGGTAGGAGGCTCGCCAGATGTCGTCTCTGGGGATGCTCGGTCTAATTTGGGGGTCAAACAGTGGAGGTAACGTTGATTTATATATATAGTGCCCCACTACAAGAAACAAAAAGCTCTCGTGGAGTTAAATTGGCAAATTTCAAAAGATAATGTGCCTGCCTCGTTGGGAAAATAGTGTTACAATTTACCTTTCGTTGTTTTCAGACTTCAGTTGCTTTAAGGCATATTTTAGTCTGAAAAATAACAAGCACCCATAAATAACGAATGTGAAAAAATTAAGCTTAACTTATTAGACCGATTTAACAGTTGATCTGAACTTATAAAAGGTTCATAACTGTATCTTCCGTTACATTTATAACTTCTTACAAAGATGATATACTCGTATCTTGCATATTCTTCTACTGAGTATCATATTTGTGCAGGTTGGTGTAACATAAGTGCATTTTCGTTTGTCGGAAGGTCTAAAAACATACTCTAAACATTTGCATATGTGAAATTGTATATTTGGTTTGCTTATTTAAAATTTTGTTCATTAAAATAAATTTGAAAATTTACCGTAATGCATTTTCTATTTAATTACAGAAAGGAAAATTTGCATGCTGTGCTCTGTTATCTGGCTTTTAATAAGAAAACATTAAAAGAGTAAAAAAATTTAATTAAAAATTAATTGATTCAAATAGTTAATCTTATATTTAATCAACAGTAAAACTTTTAATAAAAAAGTTATTTTTAAAACTGTGTGATGCATACAAAATCCATGCCATTATTTAATGCAATTTCTTTAATACTAGACTATCTGTCTTCATCGTAATTTAAAAAGAAGTGAAAAAGAAATTTAATTTTTTATTGATTCATTTCATTAATTTGTGCACATTTAACCCTCCAAAATGTACGATCCTTTGCCCGCCACACTTATAAACTTTTAATTAGTAAAACCGAAATCAAACATTATTTTTAATTAGGGAAAGTTTCGCAACACTGGTATCAGATTTCAGCAAAGTCACTCCCGTCAATTACTTAGCTTAAAATCTCTGAAAATACGTCAGATTAATTCCCGTCACGTATTGTTGTCGATGACAAAGGGAATATTCATTCATTAATCATGGGGATTTTTTCCCCTCATCCATCGCATGTCATCTTAATACAAACTGGCAAAATTATTCATAAAAGGCGTGAATGGTGTTTACGTAACATTGAAAGGGAATGATGAATTTCGGAATCGCCTCATTTATTTCTACCCTGGTTCTGTATGTCATAAGAAATGAAAAAATAAAATTAGCTATCTATCCATATATATGTGTGTGTGTGTGTGAAAGTAAGTAATTTCCATTTCCAAGCACTAGGGGCGGTTTTCTGGTATCTACCTAAGAATCTAATATATACATGCATACATATATATATATATATATATATATATATATACAGGGTGTCCATAATTAAAGTCCCACTTTCAAAAGGTTGGAAAAAAAGAACTACTGGTCAGAATGACTTCAAATTTGAACTGAATATACTGGAAGAAGGGGGGCACGATTTGGCATACTAAAAAAAGTTCCAAAATGTATCAATAGATGGCTCTGTAACATTCTGGAACTTTTTTTTTATTATGCCAAATCGTTTCCCCCTTCTTCCAGTATATTCGGTTCAAATTTGAAGTCATTCTGACCAGTGGTTCTTTTTTTGCAGCCTTTTGAAAGTGGAACTTTAATTATGGACACCCTGTACATACATACATACACACACACACATACATATATATATATATATATTTATTTATTTATTTATATATATATATATATATATATATATATATATATATATATATATGTCATAATTTCATACACGGGATGTTGGATGACAGGAAGGAGCATCAGGGACGAGCCAACGTAGCGTCCCAGGCCATCTTACTTTAAGCTTTAGTCGTAGCAGAGCAGGCGAAATAATCTAAGTCCACCACCAAAAGAAAAGACGCTTTCATCTAGATGAATCTTTATTTGAACGACATATCGCGCAGCTAGCCTGGGACGGGCGGCCCCGCTAGCGCAGATTGACAGCAGCGTAAAGTTTACATCTTTTCTGGTTGAGAGCAGGCACACAAAAGCTGCGGAATCATTGAGAAAAGCGCGGATTTTCAGGCGCGCTGAACTTTTCCGATTGGTCTAAACTTATCACCTGACTATGAGGCGTCATATGGTGTGATGTTTCTCGAACGTTCGACCCGGTTCGATCTTATATAACTGTTATGTAATGGTCCGCGCGTGGCTTTAGGGGAAAAACTAATAGATTACTTCGGGTGGATATAGGTCAAAATCAGGAAAGAGGGACAGTGTTCTGTTGCAATAAGATGAAAGAATTTGGAAAAGGCGTGTTAATGATAATGAAAAGGTTTGAAATTTATTTGATGTATATATATATATATATATATATATATATATATATATATAACTGGACACGCCTCTGAACGGCTCTATTTTGTTCGGAACTGAATCGAGTCTGCATAGGGCCAATGTTATGGAAGAAACCTCTTTTCAACGACCATCCCACAAAACGACCCCTTTTTTTAGGAACTATGACTTGCCGCCATACGTAAGTTTCACTGTGCACACACACACACACACACATATATATATATATATATATCTTTGATCTAGAGATAACCAAAGTAACCGATTATATTTCCCCCTAATCCACGTGTAGAGAGATAATGCTTATATAACAGAGTGATGCAACTCCCTTTCGAGTGTTCCAGAACATTCGAAGTATCACCCCAGCAAATCCCGCCATATGACGTGTGAGGTCAGATGTTTTCCAATGGCCAACTGAAAGTTTAGAGCGCCTGTACTTTCGCGTGAGTCGTGCGTCCCCTTTGGCCTTTTGTCGGTCTGCTATCAAACCGAAAACATGCAGTTTTAGAGTACTGCGAACCTTTTGAGCTTTTCTGTGTCTGCATTTAGTCCTATAATAATGTCGTACAGTACGCTGCGAATTTTGTAATCATTATGTACGACTCCGGTGGTTTCCAAAGTACTAAACTGTCCGAAACTTTGTTTTTTCGTGCCTAAGTGTTAGGCATGACTAATGGTGTACGGTGTGTTATAAAGACTCATGGAGTATATCCATTAATATTCAGGTCTTTATAACTGTCTCTCATAACTGCCATATATTGGCAGAAAGGAAAAATGATTTATTGCCAAAAAAGGCGATGCACGCCAAATCTGGTGTATTGAGCCTGTATTGCGCAGGCGCGAAGGACAGCTTGGCGCATGTCAGGCTAGCTTCGAAAAGTAGCGGGAGACAGCCCTTGGACGTGTAGGAGGTTGGTGACCTTTGGGAACGGGTGTTGAGGATCGAGAGTGGGGGTGCGTGGCATGGCCTAGTATAAGTATTTACCTTTTTATTATGTTTAGTTAAAATAAACTTCTTATTTGCTCCTTAAACCCCTTGTCTGTAATTTAATTTACTGTAGTAGATATTGTTTCCTAGGTATGAATAATTTGAGTATTGTAATATGCTTAGCACGTGGGTCAGGCTATATGTAGGGTTAAGCATTTTTCTTGCTAAGCTAAGTGCTGTTAACCTAAAGCAAATATTCCACTTAATCCATGTTACCTGAGACAACCTATCTGGGTTATCTTTCATGTCGCTTTGTTACTTGAAATTAATTCTGTAACTTAATACACAACGCATTTCATGTTTCACCTTTTTGACTGGCTTAACTATTCGCTAAATTTGCTACCACTTGTTCCGATACGGCTTCCCAATTGGAGTCGTAATACTCGGCTTCACAACATTTGGTACCGGTTGACCAGTCCTTAAAATTAATGTAATATTTAAGGGTATTTGTCTCATTTATCGGTAACCTCTTTTAATTCTTTAACCTACGTGAGTAACGAAAAAATGCATCTGCTTAGTATTCCCCCTGATTATAATGTTGTTCTCTTTATTAATAAGTAATATATATGTAGCTTACTAATGCTAAAATTTCATTCAGTTTGCTTTTTCTGTACCACATGATGCATTTTTTTATAATAGAGCATGAACGAAGCTATGTGTTGGTTATGTGCAATTATTTAATTATACAGTGATTTTATGAATATCTGAGTATTTAACATTGAATATTATTTAAGATTGGAATTTGTGTTATATTGATTGATTTTTATGTGTAAAGGATATATTTTATTGCTTTTTGAGTTACAATTATTGATTTAAACTTCATTATTGATATAAATTCATTTAATATAAAGTGCTAATTTTGTGTCATTCATGCAACCTATCATATCTATGAGTTCATATAATATTTCTGACTGATAGTTGACATTTATGCTGAAATTTTTAATGCTAATTAAGCTATGGTGAACTCAAGCATAATATTTGAAAGTTATTTTATTGAATAGTATCCCATTTTGTGTATACATAACTTTTTATATACCTCTTTTCTTAATTATATCCATAATTCATAAGTCGTTACATTTTGTCATTTGCTGGTTCACGTTATCTCCAATGGAATTCTTATCTTGCATTTTATGGTTCACTGCATTCTGCAAATTTTTTGTTTACACTTTGAATGTGTAAAACTCAAGTTATGTTATCTTTTGTGTAAACTCCTTAAAATTTTAGTCCAGTTCTTTTACTTTTTGCTTTCTTGGACATGGCTAGCGAGGTAGACAATAGATTCAATGTAACCATTCAGCCTTTTGAAGGTGATGGAGAATTATTGTCATTTTTCTCTAAGCAAGTCAGGGACTTAGCGAGAGTAAATAATTGGTCAGGCGCTGAAACGTCTATATTTATCAGGTCAAAATTGGTGGGGCCTGCTCTAAAGTATGTCATAAGTACTTCTGAGTTGTTGGACACAGAAGATCATGAATTTTTGTTGCAAGGGTTGAAATCCTTCTTTGATCCTAATCATTCTGTAAACACTGCCTTATTGCACCCTCAGAACACCATAACTCTTTTACCTGCTGAATCTATAAGAAATCTTGCTCACAGAATTTCAGTTCAGATTTCTAAATTACATCCATCTGTTAAGAATCCTGATGCCCTTAATGAGATAAAATTTGTAGAGTTAATTAAGGCTGTCCCTCAGAGTATTAAGGTGCAACTATTAAGTGAAAACATAAAATGTTTCCAGGCTGCAGTTGATAGAGCTGATACTTTGCAGCAATTAGAATCTTACAGCACTTCAGCCCAGTCTGTGGGTAGTGCTTTGCAGTTGCAAGAGCTGCTCGCTGAAATTCAGGTTATCAAAGAACAGCTCAATTCACTGAATATGACTAAGAACCAAGTGAATGCTATTCAATCATCCTCGACTTTGTCATGTGACACTGAATGCAATGAATATATGCAAACACCTTGTTCTTCAAATGAGTCCAGACAGAAAGTTTCAAAGACTGTCTGTCAATATTGCTATAAGACAGGTCACACTTTTGCAAAATGCTATAAGTTTCAAAAAGATTTTCGTAGGGAGCAGTCATCTTCTGGTCCAAATAATAGAAGCAGGCAGTTAAATAACTCTACTAGGCTGAACTCACACACTGTGAGAAACTCGAATCTAAATCCTGAGGCCTCTTCCTTTGTTTATGATTCTTCTAACCCTGCAGTGAGACAATCTAATGCTGATGTACCTTCGTCTCTCCAGTATTCCTCATCAGCCAATGTTAATAGTCCTAATTATGACCTTTATATTCCTAATTATGTCAATAATAGTGATTTGGTACAACAGTGCTCAAATTTGTCTGTAAATAATAGAGGTACTGATAATCTTAATGTGCAGTGTAATAATAATGTTCAACAAAGTTTTTCTTCTGTTGGTTGTCAAACTTCTGCTGCTATCAAAATTATGAACTCCACTGCTACTCAGTGCGAGATCCCTGTTAATAATAATGCATTACATACTAATAGTAAAATTGTCATCGAAAGGATATGCAGTGCTCAAACCTCTGCTAAATTGCCTATGGTTAATATAAAATTTCCTCAAACAACTATTATTGGATTAATTGACACAGGTTCTTCTATCTCTTTACTCGACCAGTCATTTTTCCACATGAACAAACAATCTCTTAATTATAAAAACATTTCTAGACAGGTGTCTATATCAACCATCAACTCTTCTGTCAATTTCTCTTCATGTATCAATTTATCTTTCAAACTTGAGAAGAAATTCTTCAAACATCCTTTTTTTGTTACAAATTTGAATTATAAGTCTTTTTCTGCCATAATTGGTTATGATTTTCTTACTAAATTTCATGTGGATATATCAAATTCGCAAGCTTCCATCACATTTGATGATATGGTCATTCCTTTTATTGATTCTGAAAATCAAGGTGTACATTCTCATGTTGTTGTAAATGCTCAGAATGCTACTCTTGTGTCTAAAACTATAATCAAACCAAATTCTTCTTCCTTTGTTAAAATCAGTGCTCCAATAATCAATTCAAATTATGATTTATTCTTTGAACCTGTTGTTAAAAATCCAAATCTGTTAGTTCATCCATCCATTATTGCAAATAATATATCTGTTGATGAGCAACCAGATTCTATAAGTGATAATAGTTCAACTCCTGCTACTCAACAATCCTCTAAAGTGATTAAGTCATTTATTTTAATTGAAAATTTGTCCAATAAGCCAGTTCATGTAAACAAAAATGCTGTGTTGGGTCATGTGTCTTCTTTAGATGAGCAGTTATCTGTTTCTCATGCTCGAACTACCTCAGTCAGTGAATCTGTAAATCTTATTACTGCATCTCCTGAAATATTAAATTTAAGAAAGTCAGAATTTAATCTTAATGACTTTAAGCTTTCCCATTTGAATCCTGGAGAAATTTCTCAAATGTCACAACTGTTGAGCAATTATGCCACAGCTTTTTCTTCGTCGTCTAAGTCTTTAGGACACACTGATCGTGTGATTCCAAATTTGAATTTTGACCATGACTTCCCTCTTAAGACTCTTCCATTTCCCATTCCTCAGTCTTTGCAAGCTGAGACTAAAAAGCAAATTGATGAACTTGTGGAGGCAGGTATCATTGAGAGAACAATCTCTGATTGGGCTTGCCCAATATTGCTTGTTAAAAAGAGGCAATTAAACTCTTCTGCTCCACAAAAGTTCAGACTTGCTTTGGATCTACGTCTCATTAATCAGATAATTAAGAATTCATCTTATCCTTTACCTAAGATAAATGACATAATTTCTAATATAGCTCAGTATCGCTACTTCACCACCTTGGACTTAAAAAGTGCTTACCATCAAATTGACTTACCTGAAAAATTTCAAGACCGCCTGAGTTTCACTTCCATGTGGGGTCAGTTTAAATATAAACGTTTAGTTTTTGGACTGCGTAGTGCAGCATCCTTTTTCCAAGCTCTAGTCGATACTCTCATTGAGGAAACCAATGAGTTGGGTATCTTTGCTTATCAAGATGACATTGTCATCTGTGCGAATTCCTTTCAAGAGTCTTGTCAGAAATTAAAAGCTCTGCTTTCTGTTTTTACTAAAAATAATATTACTGCTTATCCTCCAAAGTGCTCATTCCATCAAACTGAAGTAGATTACCTAGGTTTTAAAGTGTCGCAGAACACTATAAGCCCAATTTCTTCTAATATCATAAAGGTGACTTCATTTCCAACTCCAAAAACTAAAAAACAGTTGAAACGTTTCCTAGGTGTTTGTAATTATTATAGACATTTAATTCCACGTTTTTCTAATTTGGTTGCTCCTCTGGTTTCAATGACTTCTATGTCTGTACCTTTTAATTGGACTGATGAAGCTTCTAATGCATTCCAGTCACTACAAAAGATTTTCTTTTCTTCGCCTTTTATCAGACAACCTAATTTTGATAATACCTTTTATGTTAACACTGATGCTTCCAAGGAAGCAATTTCTGCAGTGCTGTTACAAGACTTTGATGGTCAGCTATTACCTGTCTCTTACTTTAGTAAATCATTAAATAAAGCTGAGAGGAATTATCCTGCTCTCAAATTAGAACTCATGGCTATAGCAAAAGGTGTGCAATCCTTCAAACAGTACTTGTATAATAGAGAATTTTTTGTTTTATCAGATAGTAAACCTCTTATGCACTATAAGAAAACAACTTCTCCTGCATCCATCACCACAAGATGGTTAATGTCCCTATCTGAATATTCTTTTAAATTTATTCATGTCAGTGGAACTTCTAATGTGTTACCAGATTATTTTTCTCGCACACCTAATGTTATAACCCAAGACCTTAATACCAATGCTAATTTAATTAATTCAAGGCAAATTTTACCTGTAGTTACTTTGGATTCTGAGGAACCTGCTCAGTATGATAAAGTACATAATAATAATAGTAATATGTTGTATGATAATAGTGATTCTATAGAGGTAGATAATTCACATCATAAGGTATCTCATGTAAATGCTATAAATAATGTCAATAGCAATAACACTTGTATTTCTACTCATGTTGTAAAGCCTAGTTCTTGCTCTAACTCATATTTTTCTGTACCTGATAATACCCATGCTAAGGTAATTAATTGTACTTCTGCTCTGACCCACAATAGTAATGTTCATATTAAACCTAATTTGCCTCCCTTTGCTGCCTCCTCCACCACTCCTCAGGATGTAAACACACACAGTTCAATCTCTAAGTGTGAAGCTGCAAAGCAGCTACAAAAGATATTCACCATCATAACGTCAGAAGTTGCTGACCCAGAGAATGAAATCTCTTCTGCAACAATCCTGAAGGAACTGCTCAGGGATGAGGATTTGTCCCAGCTTTTCAACAAAGTAATCAACAGGGCGAAGGATGTGCCCAAGAACTTTTTTGTGCACCCACAATCAAACCTATTGTTTTACGCAGGAAAGACGGGATTGTCGAGAGAAGAGTACATTGTGTTACCGTCAGCTCTCAGGCCAAAGGCACTTCGCTTGGCCCATTTGTCCCACTTTGGACTTGCAAAGACGTACGAGGCTCTCGCCAAGAAGTATTGGTGGCGAGGCGCATACATGGATTGCGCCAATTATGTAGCCTCATGCACACAATGTATTCTTCACAAAAAAAGAAGAGTGGCGGTTGCTCCAGTCCAGTCTGCACCACTTCCTACTGCACCAGGCCAACTTGTATCACTGGATCTTGTTGGTCCCTTCCGTAATGGTCACTCGGTCCTCACCATAATTGACCACTTCAGTCGCTTTTTGGTCCTAGAGGACATGCCGTCAACCACAGCTGACAGAGTAACCAAGGCTATATTTAGGTACATTGCCATGTTTGGCAGACCAAGCCATATTCTTACTGATCTTGGCCCACAATTTACCTCTGTGGTATTCAAAAGGCTATTGGATATGGCTGGAATCAGATTGGCACACTCATCACCTGGCCATCCTGAGGCAAATGGAGTCTCTGAAAGGATTAATGCCTCTATCAAGTCATCGATCTCAACTTTGCAAGCCCAAGGTGTACCATTTGACACAGCCATCCTAATACATGCCTCACTATACAACTCTACCATCCACTCTACGACAGGTCACTCCCCTGCAGTCGTCCATTTTGGAAGAGCTTTAGCCCTCTTAACTGATTCGGAGAGATTCTTCGATGACTTTCCTCATCTTGACAAAGGGTCCCTCATTGATAATATTGTGGCACAAACTAAAGCCATTTGGTCACTGTGCTTCAACAATACATCCATAAGTCAAGCAAACTCTCACAGGAAGCTCAATAGAGCAAGAAGAGACACAAGGCTAAAGGAGGGTGACATTGTGTATGTAAAATATAAAACTCACTTCAACCAATTTCTCAAGGGACCATTTATAATTGAGAAATTCCGCTCAAATGTGACTGTGGTCATTCGACCACTGGAAGATAGAATATCACAGGCTTCGCTCATCCATGTGAACAGGCTGATAAAGGCCCCAGCTCGTAAAGGGCATTTATTAGAGAAGCAGACGAATCCATCTCCCACTACTAATGATTCTGTGTGCCCTAGTTCTCTTCATCCAGTTGCCCAGATGCCTGTTCCAGCGTCCAATCCTTCAGATCCAGTGCTGGACTCCAGTCGTTCAAGGGTTCCAGAGGATGACCATTCCATGGATGCCACTGAGGGGTACTTTCCTGATGGAGAACTGTTTCCTCCTGCTCCAGATGATGAGTTCCAGGTCCCAGAAGCAAGTCTAGCAGACGAGCAGTTGTCATTCCACCAGCCATCAATGCTTCTTGAAACTCCTCAGCTCCAGATAGAATCGACTGAAATCCAGGATCCAGTTGGTCTCTCCCATGCCAGTCCTCCACCGCCAGAAACAACAGACCCCAAGATGCCAGAAATTCCTACTGCAGTGAAGAAGCCCTGCCCCTACAACCTCAGGCCGAGGAAATAGAGTTCTGGGAAAGATGTTTGCGCGCACGTCTTCTCCAGTTGATGGACAACCCAGCGATTGGCACGTCCAACTCTTCTTCTGCCTGTCTTCCTGTATGGACTAGGACTCTTGCTGCATATGGTATACCTCTGTATCTTTTTAAAGTTTTTAATATCTGTGAAGTTACTCCATTCATAATATCTGTTAATTATGCACAACCTTGTTCTTTAACCTCTATAAGCTTATAATAGTATTCACTCTTAATTCTAAGGTTCTGTTGTTATTGAGTCTACCAATAGTAGAAAAGTAAAATGCTAAATTAACCACTTTGTTGATACAAAATATAATAATATGCAATTAAAATCATTTGGTTCTCCCATATACCATTGTAAATAGCCTAGCAATAGTTAATATTAAGTTTTCTTTCACACTTTGCCTGAATTGCAGGAAACATCATCTGATATCTATCAGTTTTTTATTTGTGAGTTTCCTTGAATGTTTTTTTGCACCTTATGTGCAACCTGTGATATTTTAATCAGCCAAAAGATTCTCGATTTTGTCATTTGAGAAATGAAGCCAAGTTTTTATTGCACAAGGCAATTTTTTTCCATTTCTCAGAAATAAGTCCTCACATTTTTGTAAATATATGTATTGTATTAACTTATTCTTTTGTGTATTTTTTATGGGTGACCAGCTTTCCAGAAAAGTATTGAAGCCTGTTATGTACTGTATACAGGTTTGAAGGTTCTCGACCTCAACATGGTCACTATCCCCTGCAGTTGTACATCACCTGCTGCATATAGGTGAAGTTTTTATAAGTTCAATATTGAATATAACTCACCTGTTAGCTTTGTGAAGTGGGTAATGCATCAACTGTTTCTTGTATATAATCATGTATTTTTGTGTTATATTGTATATTTGTTTGTGAATAATGTTATTATAGTGTCCTACAATTTATGATTTTAGAGTATATACTCACCATAATGTATATCCCAACACAAATTTTGCACTTGTTTTTTAAGTTTTTATGCACATTTGTTTTTACTGTTTGTAATATGCATGGTACAGTGTGATACACTGTGTTACAAGTTATTTTCTTCATCCAAGAGGTCTTGAAACTTTTCGCATAGTAATGACACTCTTGTGTATGACACCATGCTCTCTGTCACAATGTTGACTGTTATTAGTGCTTTCACTTTGTCTATCCATGACACTTTGCCTATCTAGGACACATAATTTTTGTAATTGTAATTCATCGCTTTTCAATGTAACTTTAATTTTTTCTAAGTGAATTTTTACAGGGTTGTTTTTTGTGTTTTTTTTCTTTGTTTTTCAATGGCTGGCCAGCCGACGTGAAGTGTTTAATGTTCTTTTATACAATGTACATACCCTGTGTAATGTTATAGTCATTTAATCAAAATTAGGAGCAAATTTGTTTTTCCTCATTTAGGATCTCCAATGTGTACCTTTGTAAACTAGACTCAATATGAGCTGTAACAAATTTTTTCCTCATTTAGGATCTCCAATGTACACCATTGTAAATTAGACTCAATATGAGCATTAATGAATTTTTTTCCCTCATCTAGGGTCTTCAATGTAATACATTGTAATGCACTGGTGTAATCACATTTTTCCAAAAGATCTTCAATGTAAATTTTTGTAAGCCTGCCAACTCCCACTCCTAACACATTGTTAATTCTAACTCAACTCTCTTTGGGAAATTTTCCCTCATTTGTTTTTTTTCTTCACTTGGTGAAGGGGGAGAATGTTATAAAGACTCATGGAGTATATCCATTAATATTCAGGTCTTTATAACTGTCTCTCATAACTGCCATATATTGGCAGAAAGGAAAAATGATTTATTGCCAAAAAAGGCGATGCACGCCAAATCTGGTGTATTGAGCCTGTATTGCGCAGGCGCGAAGGACAGCTTGGCGCATGTCAGGCTAGCTTCGAAAAGTAGCGGGAGACAGCCCTTGGACGTGTAGGAGGTTGGTGACCTTTGGGAACGGGTGTTGAGGATCGAGAGTGGGGGTGCGTGGCATGGCCTAGTATAAGTATTTACCTTTTTATTATGTTTAGTTAAAATAAACTTCTTATTTGCTCCTTAAACCCCTTGTCTGTAATTTAATTTACTGTAGTAGATATTGTTTCCTAGGTATGAATAATTTGAGTATTGTAATATGCTTAGCACGTGGGTCAGGCTATATGTAGGGTTAAGCATTTTTCTTGCTAAGCTAAGTGCTGTTAACCTAAAGCAAATATTCCACTTAATCCATGTTACCTGAGACAACCTATCTGGGTTATCTTTCATGTCGCTTTGTTACTTGAAATTAATTCTGTAACTTAATACACAACGCATTTCATGTTTCACCTTTTTGACTGGCTTAACTATTCGTTAAATTTGCTACCACTTGTTCCGATACGGCTTCCCAATTGGAGTCGTAATACTCGGCTTCACAACACGGTGTCCAGCAGCAAAATACCGCTATAATAAAAAATAATGTTTCACAAGTGAGTGGATGCCTGTGTACTTCGACTGGACGCCCTGCCTATAAGCCTTTCCCAGCAACTTTCCACGACTGTCTCTCCCCGCTATTGAAATATAATATACTGAAATAATCTATCGGAAATGTGAATTTTGAGCTTCTCCGGTATCTTTCCTCTCGATTCGCCGCCTGCGACTAACTGAAGCTAATCTAGATCCTTCCATGCGAGTTCATCATTACTGCGTGAACATTATATATATATATATATATATATATATATATATATATATATATATATACATAATATATATATATATAAATTAATTATAAAAAATTTCTGTCCTTTGTTGCTGTATTATGACAGATTACGTTTTATATTTTCCAAAGGTTCGTATTACATTACTTCAATTATAGAAAAACAAAAGGAGATTAAAGACAAATGATGAGAATTTTCTATATATTAAGGGTTTAGTTACCGTCTAATGATATTTTCGATTAAATAAAAGATTGTTAAAAGATAAAATAAGAAATAAGTTTCATTCATTTATTTATCTATTGACATACTGGACATCTTAGATTTGGCCTTTGATCGTAAGCGAAAGTAGCCAAATGGACCACCTTGGAAATTGTGTAAGCTGTCTCTTGGTCTTCAATCTATGATAAAGGCAGTTTTTGGTTTCCATGTTGATCCTATTACACTGTCTTCAATAGGGAATTATTTCTATACCCAGACAATTTTCTGTAGTTGTGGTGCTGGTTTTTTTATTATGCTTAGTTTCTTATCAAGATACCAGTGATGTCGACACAAACTTGTATTAACTAAAAAATGGCTTATAGAGGTTCCACCTGAGAAATCTACTTAATAACTAAATAAATACAATTAATAGCGTGCATTGAAAACACGCAGTAACAATTGATAGGTGGGACTTTATTCTACCTGCACATAAATTCAAATTTCTAACATTAACCTAACTTAACCCTCCGTCGGGTGCAACTAATCTGTGAGATGAAGTCACAAGTTTTTTTTTTTCACCAATGAGCGAGATCGGAGGGGAATGGAGTGAGTCTCCTAGTAGCTTCCTGTCTCCCTCCCACTTACAGAAGATCGCCTTCGGTTTTTTCCCAGTACTTCGCTGAGTGTCGTGAGAGATGTATTAATCTCTCAGATGAATTGCGCCCAATTGTGTAAATATTTTTGACTTCCAAAATTTCACTTTTTTTTGTTGTTTATATTTCTTTTTTATACCTAAAATAGCATGTGTAACAAGTTCTAGCCCCTAATTCTGTGATATTGGCCTTTATTTACCTATATTTTACTTTCGATGCATCGAGTTGTGTTTGGAACAATTCCAAAGGAGGAACATTCAAACAAGGGAAATGAATATTCAACTACAAAATGAACTACGTGAGTTCCAGCCTACCTCACAACATTAGGAGGTGCCTGCATCTGCATGCCACGACGGAACGCGGAAGAGGTGTTCCAAATGTCGTCAAATGAAAAAAGTTCGCTATTCAAAATATAAATGTCTGAAATGTAATGTTGAAGTATTTCGTTTGGAGCATGCCAAGATGATATGTGAAAAATGTTATGATTAAGCTTTTACGGTGCCTCAACCTGGCTCATGAATAACTTTTAATTATTGTTATTTTTTTATTTTTATGATTATGTGGACTTGCTTTAAGAAATTAAAGTAAATTTTGCGGTTATGTTTTTGAGAAAAAAAAAAATTTGGAACAATTTGATGATTTGTTCAAATTTGTAAACGAAAACTGCAAAGAAATATTAAAATATTATCTGAAAGCATAATTATACGCAAATATAAGTGAAATGATCAGTTTGATACGTTTTTCTTTACCTACACTCAAAAATTGCATTAATTGCATACATTAATCTGTCAGATGAATTGCGCCCGATCGTGTTAGGATTTGCATTGAGCCCGACGGAGGGTGAATTACAGTTTGCCCAATTCGTGGGTTTAAAAGTAAGGGTAGCATCATCAATGAAGAATCGGCTCTGCTAATTTTGTACTTGTCAGAGGCATACACACATGGTGATGCTGCAAAAAGGCTTTCCATATGCGACCAATTTAAGAAAAGATTAACGGTGTCGTTAAACAAGTCGTTAACGGAGTGTTCAAATTAAGGTAATTAGAGCCACCATCGGGGGACCAGATGCTCTGTCACCCTAACTGACCGTAAGTGGCGGTAGCTTTCCCACGCCGATCCAGAAGTATCTAGAATAATCTAGATTTTCTGAAAAATGGGATATAAAAAGGGAGAGAGAGGAAGTTCGAAGAGAGAGTAGGAGAAGAGGTGACTATGGGACGTGCTTCTCATCTCTATGCTTAACTTTGGATAGAACTGAGTTAAGACTCTATCTCTTGTTTTCGACGGATTGATGACTGATAATGATTGATTAATAATGGAAATTGTGTATGATAGATTCTGTAAATGTATATGAATAAATCAAGATATATGTATGTATGTAAGGAAGGAGTAGTTTATGTGTATATGGAAACCATAAGCAACCTACTTAACCACGAGGTCTCGACAGTACTTGTAGCAGTGATTGTTTAAATTATTTTATAAAATTATTGGGATTGGGAGTTTATTTTATTATTCTTATATTAATTAATTATATTAATTATGATTTTGATTTAGTAACTTATTGGTTCATGATTGTGGCTAGTACATTGATGTGCTTCCCAAATAATGGAAATAACTCTGGTTATATTGACAAATCAATTTATTGAATATTAACACACATAAATAATACACTGCAAAATTACTCAATATTTCCTCCGGCATTTACACATTATTCATAACTTCATTCCTACTAAATTAATTCTTTACGACACCTATGTTTGATTCATTCACTTATTATAACAATATTTCATACTGCATCTATACATATTATTTTCAACTTTACTAAATTAATTCATATATATATGCAAAACATTATATTAAATTGTTTGTACGAATTATCGGTCAATTCCTCGACATCTTATATTCAAAAACTATACTCATCGCGCTCTATCTTAATTATTATGGCTACACACTGAGAAGCAATGATAACAATATAAAAGGGAAACGCAAAGTCGGTACCTCGGCAGATGACGGTGGAATCCCTCTGGGCAGCTGGCACTCGTAATGATGAATTCGTCGTCTTTATCATCACACGGAATTAGGGCACTTTCTTGTCTGGAATACGGCTCCGTCGTTCATGGCAAACATTCTACACGGGACACTTGGGCACTGTCAGCATCGGTTCACTAACTTTTACTGCTTTCTCCTCATACGTCTATATGCCTTGACACCACTTCTACCTCTCACAAACTTCTGACTGACTCTCACTTCTCTGGTTATCTCTCTGCCTTCACACTATTTTTTATTTCATATATTTCCTTACTAATGTCTCCGCCTCTTATAATTTCCATTGGTTATATGGAAATTATCATGCCATCGCCATTCGTCCGTGCTGCCTCTCCTCAATCCCCTTTTACCAATGCGCATCGAGGGCGGGATTTATAAATTCTCCCTCAAATTTAACTTTTTCCCATGCTTCGGCTTCAAGCAGGGTGGGC
Source organism: Dolomedes plantarius (assembly GCA_907164885.2). Taxonomy (NCBI): domain Eukaryota; kingdom Metazoa; phylum Arthropoda; class Arachnida; order Araneae; family Dolomedidae; genus Dolomedes; species Dolomedes plantarius. The sequence continues at coordinate 202,824,921 of OU015496.1, read as the reverse complement.
TGTTTTATAGACATCATAAATTTTCTTTTATTCTCTTCTTGCAACTCACTCTCTTCAACTTTTATCTTCTATTTATTGCTACAAACACCATATCTAAATTTCGTTTCGGTCTATGGCTTTCTTCCCTTCTCTTTTATCGCCCTGTTTCTTTCTTGCATTTAACAATTATTTTATTTTATTTTGTACTTTTCAATGTTCCTGTCCCTGGCCGTGACACTACTGTCATGTCCCTATGACAGTACTACTTTGAAATCTGTTCATCGCAATTATTTTTTCCTTTAACAGCACTGCTAATGCTTGATTCTTGAGTAGTGCATGCGCTTTTTACCGTATAAACATACCTTAATTTTTTTCTTTTACTGACCCCGGAAGAAAATCTGCGTGAGGCATTGTGATGAATGTGTGCAAAAGAGTTGGGTTGGGAAATGAATTACGGGAGATTATGTATGAAACCAAAATTAATATCTAATACTTCATAATATTCTGAACAGTCTTTTTAAAAAGGGATTTAACAGTTATATCTTACATCAATTTTCTATTATGTGTTAATATGTTCATGATTACCGCAAAGAAAAACATAAACGCATCTACTGTTGAAGCAAAAGACGGTTCAAAAACTATTCTAAATTAAAAGAATATTTATTGACGATTTCAATAAAATTTTTAAACTTCTATCACAATCTTTTTATCCCAAATTAAGTACTGCTTAAAATTTAAGAATATAGTTGGAATTTGAAACAAAAAAAATATTTTTAAAAATATTTTAACTTTCCATCAACTCGGAACATTTCATTTTCCTGAAACTTCGTAATTAATTACTTTCGAAAATAATTAAGGAAGGGCCATGTTTATCTTTCCCATCTTTTTCTTGGGCGTGAAAACTTTGTCGGGGAAAATATAATCAACACTTTAATAAAGCATTTTACAAAGACTTTTCTTTTTCTAAAAATTTAAAGACCCAATTTAATTTAAAATTAATCATTATCTTCAATAATTTAATCCACTGGAGAGTTTTCGGCTGCCACTATTTTATCAGAAATATTGCTATTTTTCTCATTTTAAATCATTCTTTTTATGCTCACCGTCTGAGTTTTTTCTTGGCATAATTTAATGATGCTATGTAAACATTTTTTTCTGTTATATTAATATTTAGATTTGCTGCGTTGAAAAACTTTTGCTCCATAGGAATATTTACTGATTATTATGCTGATTTAGAATTTCTTTGTTGACTGTAAATTCCATAAGCCACATTTTAAAAAGTCTGTAGATTATATAAAAGGGGGAGTGATTTCTCTCTAATTTCTCTCAAACTAGAGAGGGAAAAAGTTTGTGCAAAATTTAGCTTGACTATTCGTGTAAAAGTTTGGCTATTAACGAAGGCAGTTGGAATAAGTTTCTAGGAAAAAGTGAAAACCATTTCTTAGTTTGCCCTAGATCAGTGGTTCTTAACCGGGGGGGGGGGGGGAGAGAGAGAAGATTCTAAATTTTTAATGAAAATTACCACTTGATTATTTATCAATTATTTAATTATTTAATAATTAATTATTTATTATTTTTAATGAAAATTAAGAAACACGCCATATTCTCTTCGAGTTGAAAATTGAAATTTATCAAATTTTCCTTTTCTGGATTCAATAATTTTGGAAAATGATAAAGCAACAATTATAACCAAAATTAAATTACACCTCCACCAATTGAGTGAACCATTTGATGGATACTTTTCCAAGGGAAATATAAGCAAAATTAATACGATGGATACTCAATCCATTTTTGTTTGACCTAAATTCAATGGACGACAACGTTTTACTAAAAGACGATCTTATTACAATACGAGCAAAAGCACGTCTTGAAATGGAATTGGAAAAACTAGACTTGAACAGTTCTGGTGTACGCAGTTCTGGTGTACGCAGAACTTTATGCAGACTGGGAGGAGCAACATTAGAACACTTTTGCCATTTGCCACCACTTAACCTTTATCAAATGTGTTTTTCATCACTTTTGCACATCAACACAAAAGCCAGAAATCGCTTAAAGCAGGGGTGTCAAACTCAAAGGCTAACTTGGGCCAAACAAACAAGGTTTAACTATAGGTGGGCCGCAAAAAAAAATCATTATTAATAGAAACGTATGCTTATTTACCTAATTACAGTATATTCAACATAAATATACGCATTTTGTTTAATAATAGCAAAAAAAGAGTATAATTAAAAAAACATTTAGCGAATTCTTCCTATCTTATTATAATTCTGCGTCGGTTATTTTATTATATATTATTGTGTGCCAATATATTGGCCGGGCCAATATATTGGCTCATGCGGCCCGCGAGCCGCGAGTTTGACATCCCTGGCTTAAAGGCATCTGATGACTTGCGTGGCTCTTTCTAAAAAAAGACCCCAGTTTGAAAAGGATAATTGTGAACAAACAACAACAGCGTAGCCATTATAAATGTAGGTATTGTTTTTTATGTAATAATATGGTATGTATTGTAAATCTATTAATTTTTTTCTGCAATGAATAAATTATCTTGCAATAAATGTCCTTTCCCAAATGAAAAATAGATACACATTTTTCAAGGGCGTGCAAGAGCTTATTTTCAGTTTCAAGGTGGTGTTGACTATTAAAAAGGTTAAGAAACACTGCCCTAGATAATGCCTAGTGTCTTACCTAGGTGTTCAAAGATTAGTAAGCTGTGTTCATTTGTCGATTAATCTACAAGGCACTTTGGACCTTACGCCAGCAGGTTTAGGTGTACAATAGGGTTTCGCTGATTGTACACCAAATTTGTCTGACATTTGTGTAAAAGTTACGGTGACTATTGGTGTAAAAGTTTGGTTTTTATTGAATGCACTTGGAATAAGGCTTAGAGGAAAAAGTTAAAACTATTCCTTAGTATGCCGTAGATTATGTCTAATGTCTTTCCTAGGTGTTCATAGATAGTTAAGTGTGCTCATTTGCTTATTAACCCTTCAGCGGGCGTGCCAATTTTTGGAACACTAGCAGGCGCGCATAGCACAAAGTGCAACATTTCTTTCAACCTTGATAATTCCTTTTGTAATAAACTTTTGATTTTGAAACTGAAAATAATAATTCTGAGTTTTATTACACGATATAAAATGTTGATAATATTGAAATATGTTTATAATTAAATGCCAAAGAATGCAGATAGAATCGCCTTGGTTTCCATGGCCCATTTTGGTTTCCATGGCCCATTCACGGTACAGGCATTTTCGTTATAAATTGAGCATAATATATTGGTCGTTTTGACAGCAATGAACACGCTTCGCCCATTTATGTACGCTTCGGCTGACGGAAGATGGTTATAATACAAGATGTATCTGACATCATGGGCGTCAGAATGAACCCCCGTAGTAGATTTTTTTTAGCAGCTACCCAAACAGTTTATTCTTTTCATACGGGCCCGGGATGCACTGACGACTCCTAAAACCTTTGAAAACAAAAGATTGCTAAACTTGCCAAGATTGCTAAACTTGCCGAGAAATCGCCAGAAACAGAAAGAAAATAATGACTGGTAGGAGCGGTAGAACGAAAAGCTTCACACAACTTGTTAACACGAGTAAATTAAGGTACCAGATAAATGCGTTTAATATCTAAAATTTTTGCTATTTATTTCACTGCATTTGAAACCTGAATTGTCCTTCTTTCCATTCCGAAACTTTTTAGACCTTCTGTGACACTTGTTTTGCTGGAAAAGGAAAACAATGGCGGCATCAAAGGGGGGGGGGGGCAATATGGGCAATTGCTCCCCCTAAAAAAGCCCGACGTATTTTTTTTATAGCCTAAAATTATATAATCATAGGCCTAATACTAAATGAGTTTAAATTTAAAATGAGACGATGTTTATTTCTTATATATATATATATATATATATGTGCGACGAGCAATAAGTTGAAATTCAAAAGTTATCAATTTTTTCAACAATGAGACATGAATGGTCTCAAACAGTCGTTTTTTTACAATATCTTCTTGTAAAAAAACTTCGACCGTTAACCCCCCCCCCCCCCAAAGCAATATCTATTTCTTTGGGGGGTCAGCGCTCCTTGGCCCATTCTCTGGGTGCACCACTGTATATATGTATATATATATATATATATATATATATACAGTGGAATCTCGACCGATCGTTTTCAGATCCATCGTTTTTCCGTATGTGTCGTTCATTTTATCCAGTCCCAACGATCATATTGCTTTGTTATGTTACCGCATCTATCGTTTTCCCGCATTTAACGTTCATTTCAATCGGTCCCTTGAAAAACGATAGATCGAGATTCCACTGCATACACACACACACACACACACACACACACATATATATATATATATATATATATATATACCCCTAAGAGCCGACGTTGCCCCCCCCCCCCCCAAAAAAAAAAAAACCTGGACTGGAGCCACCCCTGAGTGAAAACCACTTTGTTTCGGTTGGATAGCTTTGTCTGATTTATAAGTAAAATTTGGGAAAATTAGCTTCCAAGGGCACCTACAGAGTACTCAAGCATTAGAGTACTAGAGGCATAGAGGACTAGAGCCTTAGAGGACTTAATTATACAGAGGAATAGGAGGCTTTTTGAAAACTACAATCAATTCCTGTTTGTATTTCCCCAAGTCTTCTGTAAGTGTTCATTATATACATCAGAACTCATAAGTCTCAATCTTGATTCTCAACGTTGATGAAGTGATGTTACGATACGTAATTGTTAAACTTTTCAAACCCAGGTTTACAAAACCATATTATTATACATTTTATTTAAAATTAAAAAAAAATTTAAGAAACATCCATGTGGAAAATTGTGTGTCTGAGCCAAAGTATTCTATTCTTGCATGGAAATCCGTAGTTCAAAGTAAGAAGTACCAAAAGTGAATTTTGTTTGACTGAAAAAGCTGAATAATCCCAGACCTATGAGCTGCAGATCTAAACGAACTATGCTTTTTTTCTGTATAGAGATTACATAGGAGAGAGTAGAGTATAGAAATTGCATATGTCTGGAAAAGGGAAGAGCACTTCTATAAGGATAGGATTGGCGACATCATTTAACCAACTTTGGCAAACTAAATAGCTGATGTGTCAGCTCGGGTACACAGGAGTCTTGAGCCGAATCAGAACTTTTAAATAGCTATGCTGACGTTTGAACCTATCTCATGGTCATACTGTGCTGAAATGCATATTAAAAAACTAGCTTCTCAGCAGAGCAGCACGATCAGGCAAATAATAAATGCCCCTTGGTACTTCCGTAATGTTGACATCTACAATGAAATCGGTCTCCCCACTCTTAAAAAACACCTTCAAAATCTAGCCATTAACTTTCACTACAATATCGATAATGATTTACTTAAAGATTTAGCAAATTATGATCATGCTGACCCCTCTAACAGGAAACGGCCTAGAGCCATCCTGTCATTTTCTTAAATGTTTTGTCCTTCGTCCTTATTATAAAAAATAAAAAAAAATAATACTCGGCTTGCCAAGGTAAAAACAACAAAAAATTTTATAAAAACAAATAAAAATGTACTTCTATCCTTAAACTTTCTCTTTTAATTTTACTAATCTTTGTATCGTATGTAGACCCTCTTTTCTACTGCCCTGCAAGATCTCCTCAAGCTCAGAATGAACTGCTTAGTGGGGTACCTGGGCGTAAGCCGAATCCCCAGTACTACATATAGACAGTATTGACAAAGTGCTCATGAGAAAGAAATTAAGTAATGAATATATGCATACATAATGTAAAGAAAAAAGTTTAAATATGAGATACCTTAATGGTATACGTAATAAGAAGAAAGGAAGGGTGAAATAAAGTAGAAATATAAAGAGTGATGAAGTAAGGAAAAAAGGTAGAAAATAAATGAATTTATTATTATTATAAAAAATTTATTATTTTTTATATTTTTATAATAGATTATATAAGTTTTTATTTATTTATTTATTTATTTATTTATTTATTTTTTTTTTATTTATTTTTTTTTGTTTTTGTAAAATAAAATAATATTAAAGAAAAATAAAGTAAGGAAAAAAAAGTTGAAGAAAGGTTAATCCGGAGCAGGCTCTAAAAGAGCCGCCCGGGGTCTTTTTCTGTATGAAGGGTCCCTAAAGTCATAGTCTGGAAGTTCTGCAATAATATCGTTATTAAGAGAGTTTAATTGATTGTAAAAGTTAATAGAGACCTGCTGAGCGGCCCTACCAATAGTTTGGATATCGTAGTCACGTCTAATAACCGTATTTGCAAGGTACCTATGGGCCCTCCTAATTTTCCTCAGAATTTTGTTTTGACAAATTTCTAAATTTTTGATGTTAGATTTGGCCGCGTAAGACCAAACAGGAGCAGCATAGAGAGCAATTGGAAGAATGACAGTTTTATATAGAAGAATTTTATTTCTGGTATCCAGATGGGGACTAAATAAAAGGGTGCGGAGCATACAAACTTTTTGATTCATTTTATTAATAGTGTAGTTAATATGGGGTTTCCAGGTAAGGCGTCTATCAAGGGTAACGCCCAGATAATTCACCGAGCTCTCCCATTTGATGACCGTGTCATAGATGTAGAGACGTGGAGGTTCTTTGTATTTATGAGAGAAGTAGATAGCGTGGCATTTATCAGTATTTATTTTAATTTTCCATTTTATGTAATAGTCTTCAAGAATGTCAATATGATGTTGAATGAAATTTGCAATAAGATTTGGGTGGTGAGCAGTGGCTAAAATAGCTGTATCATCAGCATAAAGTGCAATAGAAGTGTGTGGGCTTCTGGGCAAATCGTTGATGTAAATGTTGAAAAATATGGGACCAAGGATAGATCCTTGTAAAACACCAGCGGTGATGGGTTTGTGATCAGAGTATTTGTTATTGACGCGGACAGTAAAAGTTCTATTGCACAGGTAGTTGTGAATGAGGTGGATGATGCAATCAGGAAAGTTAAGATTGATGAGTTTGTAGATGAGACCGGTGTGAGTGATTTTGTCAAAGGCTTTTGCAAGATCCAAGAAAAGAGCACCAGTTGGCCTCTTGTCCTGAAGTCCGCTCGAGGCAAACTCCGCGACACGAAGCAACTGCTGTGAAGTGCTGTGATTATTTCTGAAACCAAATTGCTCTGGAATCAGTATGTTGTTAATGTGTATGTGTTCGAGAAGACGGTTGTGAATGACACGTTCAGCAATTTTAGATAGAGAGCTCAATAAACTAATAGGGCGGTAATTCTGGGGGAAGGTTAAGTCAGAAGAAGGTTTGGGGATAGGGCAAACGATAGAAGTTTTCCAGTGTTTAGGAAAGTATTTAAGATTTAAGATTTCATTTACAATGACAGTAAAGTAAATAATAATATTAGGGGGGAAGTTTTTAATAGCTTTATTGGTGATGTTATCGAGGCCGGGGGCTTTTTTGTTAGGAAGGGATTTAATGATATCAGTAATTTCAGGAGGGATGGAATTTCGAATAGTGGTGGTAGGGGATGAGGAAAGGAAGTCACGGACAGCGTGGCGGACCATGCGGTCGTGGTCTTCGTCTTCAAGATCTTCATTAGGGGAAAATTGAAGTTCATAGCTATCAGCAAGAGCATTGGCTTTATCGTAATTGTCAAATGCAACACCGTTGAGGCCGTGAATAGGGGGAAAGTTAAGTCTATTGTTTTTGAGGGTCTTTTGAAATTTCCAAATGGAATTATCATTTGTACTTAAATTAGATATGAAATTCAACCAGTTTTCCTGTCTGAACTTACGAATTTCCCTCCTGACCTGAGCCCGGAGAAAATGGTAGTTTTGCCTGCTTTGACCGTCACGGTGGATTTGAAAGAATTTACGAGCCGTGTTACGTTTCTTAATGAGTTTACGAATTTTTTTCGGAAGATTATGTAATTTAGACTTGCTGACGCATTGAGAAGAGTTTTTGAGTGCTTGGTTAATGACGTCAGTAAGAATTTGGACGGCACAATCAATATCAGATTTTGAACGAATGATGGGGTAAATTAGGTTGGAGCAGGCAAGGAGATCCTGGAACTGATTCCAATCGGTAAAATAGAAGGGGTCAGACGATTCAATAGAAACGTTAGAGTTTATAGTTAAGAGAACAGGGAGGTGGTCGGAATCAAAAAGGTCCAAGACTTCAATATCGTAATTGCAATTAATATTTTTGAGGAGTGCGAGATCAATAGTAGAAGGAGAGCCAGTAGAGAAGTGGGTAGGGGTAGCAGGGTGGGCAATGGTAATATCAGTATTATTGGTGACAAAATTTAGAAGTTCGCGACCGTACTTGTTATTAGTATTGCAGTTCCAGGCCCGGTTGTGGGCGTTAAGATCACCAGCGATGATGCAATTTTTATGATAGGCAAAGATATGCTGAAAGTCAGAAATGGGGAAGGGGCAGCGTTGCCGTACATAAGCAGAGGAAAGGAGAATTTTGAAGTTATCTCTCAGGCAGACCATAACAGAGGTAGATTCCAGGTTCTGGGTGACAAGATCACTGATCGGATAATGTTTAATATTGTTTTTAACGTAAATAGCAACACCACCCTGACTCCTTTGAGACAGAGGTGAGGCACGATCTTTCCTATAGAGTTTATAATTATTAATATTAAAGCGGTTATCATTAAACATGGTTTCCTGCAATAGAATAATGTCAATGTCAGAGTCTTCCAAAAACTCTCTAAGTTCAGTAATGCGCCTGGAAAGTCCGTTAGAATTCCAAAACAAAATGCGGAGGTTGGTATTAGACGGAGGACGATTATCCATGAACGGGTTCTGGGACAAAGTATTTACAAATCCTAGCGAAAATATTCATCATTTTGGTCATCATGTCGACCGGTTCTCGGAAAAGTTCAGCGATGTCTTTAAGTAGAGTGAATATGTCAGTTATTGAATATTCGGACGTAAAGTCACGAATAGTTTTTAGAAATATTGCGAAGTCGGAGAGACCGCTGTCGCTGTTGTGATTTGAGTTTTCATTTGGTTGTTCAGAATTAGTAGTGTTAGGATTTACAGGTTTATCCTGTAGGTTTTGATTTACAGAATTTTCATGAGCATTTTTTCTGGATATCGGTTTATCGATTTGGATTTTCTTTTTTGGGGCATTTTTAGCGCTAGGGGAGGCGTTGAAAGAAGAGCTAGCTACAGGTTGGGTTTCCTTAACAGTTTTTGAAACATTGTCTTTAACCAGATTTTTGGCAGTAATATCAGCCCAGGCTGAAGTGGTGGGAATAGGAGCCGGAATAAAGTTTTGTTTAGGTTTTTCTTTTGTGAATTTATGAGTTTTCTTTTCTTTATTAATAATTTCAGCATTAGAAGGGTGACGTTCGCAACCTGAGTAATTTGCGGTGTGATTACCACCGCAGTTGGCACAAACGAATTTATCAGGGTTACCCCTGACAGGGCAGAATTTAGCTTGATGCTTATCGCCACATAATAAGCATTTAGGAGTTAATTTGCAGGTGGCACTGGAATGGCCGAACTTTTGACAATTGTAGCATTGGGCGTATCCTGTGTTAACAAATGGGGTAATTTTGATTTTTAAATGGTTGATGGTATGAAGATTTTCGAGGTTATCAATGTTGGGGGATGGCCTAAGGCTCACCATGAAAAGAGGGTAGGGAGTATTAGTCTTTTTATTCATTAAAAAAGCTATTTTAATGGGTTCAATGCCCAAGTTTTCGAGTGCATCAGCAATATCCTGCCTGTCAGTGTCAGCAGGTAGGCCACGAATGAGAATTTTTTTAGGTCTCTCCGACCGTGGGTCAACAGAGCGTAGAGGAATTTTGAGGTTTGTGAGTTCTTTCTGAATGGCCCGGTAGCCATCAACATCCCGAAAAACGAGATGAATAAGGCTGCCAGCCATCTCAGACTCAACAGTGGGAACAGCGGATATAATACTGTTTAGGAGCGTTTTGTAGTTCGTTTTACGTTCATAATAAATGTGATACTTTTTGGGTTTAGGTATGATTTCAGGTTCCTGGGTAACATCAGTAATAGTAACATCGTTATTTAGGGGATCACAAGGGTTATCCTGACTTAATACGGTAAATTTGTTCTGCGAGTCCGGGAAATGCTCAGCAGATCTTTGTCGTTTAGTTGCAACAGATTTTAGTTCAATAAATTTAACATCATCATCTTCAAAAGTCATTACAAGATTTAGTTTCTTAATGAGATTATTTATGTCATTATTATAATGTTTAGCAAACATAATAAAGAAATCTAAGCAAGTAAAATCATAAATGTCAATAGATCTATTTTCGAGCACTTTGGCAATATTATCGAATGCAGTACTCACCCGACCTAGGTCGCTGTCCGTAGCCTGCGTCAGAATCTTGAATAAAAAGTCCAGATACATTTTGACGACATGGAAAAACTCCCATTCCGGGTTGTAGTTGGCATTAAAATGGTCCGTAAAAGCAGCAAGATTTCGTTTTAGTGTAATGATAATATCAACATTTTCATTGTTAAGTTGGTAGACAGGTCCAGGCAATACATCAGTAGTTCCGTTTTCCGTGAGAGCAGTATCCATAAGTCCAGTTCCGGTCATAGATTCCTCAGAATCAGAATCACACATGATGATGGAGAAAAACGCTTACCCCAGAGGGTGAGCAAAACAAAAGCAATACGTAGCAGAAAGCAAGCGAATGGCAAAGCACACCGTAAGCATCCAGAACACCAGTACCCAGCAATGCGACTGCACTCCTTGAACACCAGCGGAAGACTCTTCTGTTCTTGCCCTGCAAGATGCTTACTTACTTTTTCTTATACTATGAACTCACGGATTAGCAGCGGTCCAATCATTTCACTCCTTTCCTATACTCTGTTTCATTGGTTCCCCTCTGCTTATTGCCTGAAAGTCTGCAATTGAGGGCGTGGCCCAGGAATTGCAGTTGCGATCCATTTCCTATGGTCCTATGGAACCTACCTCTTGTTTCCTGGTCTCGCCAAAACACAAGCAATGCAAGAGCCTTTCTGCCACTGCAAAGCCTTAATTTACAAAGCATCAGTGTAAAAACTTTTAAAACCGGCTACTTTACGAATTCGATTATCTTATTACGTAGGCATAAATACACTCTAAAGTGCTTCAGGAAGGGTAGTGGTAACTACAGTACATGGGCCGGTCTCTCCACTGTAGGATGATGTAGCAATGCATAAAACTTCAGTGATCATTAAAAAACGAACGTAGGAAGGAAAATAGAAAATGGGGAAAACAAAAAGCTTCGATAGTACAAGTAAAGGTAAAACATGGGGGAAAAAAGAGACTGAGCGAACAAAGAACATGACAAACAATTAAAAGTTACGATCAAGAATGGCACAGGGCCGTTTCTTGTTAGCTGGGTCAGTAGGGTCGTAATCGGCAATATTTTTAATAAGATCATTCGGCAATATTTTTAATAAGATCATTCGGCAAATCTTTATGGAAGTTAATAGCAAGATTTTGAAGATAATTTTGAATAGTGGGGAGATTTATCTCTCTATAAATGTCAACATTGCGATAATAATACACTCTAAAGCAGGGAATCCCAAACTTATTTCGTCGACCGCCCCCTTTTCAGAGAAAAAATAACTCACCACCCCCCTGAAAATTTACCTTCCTATGCGAGTAAACACACATACAATGGCAAATTTTCGGCCTTTTATGTATATATATTTCTACCTATATAGAACATTGTAAAGAAATATCTTGTTGTAAATAAGATAACTTTAAACTTAAAATTATTTATTAAAATCAAATATAGTTACATTCGCATTACACACAGAAAATCGCATTACACACAGGTATCGAAGGATAATAATCGTTTAGTAAATATTACAAATAGCTGCAAATCTAATGAAGAGGATAAACTTGGTGCACAGCAATCAATTTATTTATATTCGGCTCTGTTTTAGTGGGTGGCATACCTAAATCATCACGATTAGCAATTTGCAGTCTGTTTCTGTCTTTAGTTAACATATTTGTAACTGCACTGTACCCACGTTCCACTAAATAGGATGAAGAAAACGTTATTAAAAATTTGTATAAAACAGCCCATAATCCAGGTATCTTTTTTTACACCCAGAAATGTTGATAGCTGTGTTTAAATTTAAATTTAAATTTCTCATTTGTTGTTACTTCGATTAGTTCTTGTAATTTTACAGCTTCTTCCGAGTTTGATCCTGAAAAAGGGTCGAAAACAACGCCCCATCTCAACGCCCCCTAATTTTCTCTGGGTCTTCTACTGCCCCCCTGAAAGTCTCAAACGCCCACAAGGGGGCGTTATCACCCACGTTGAGAACCTATACTCTAAAGCAGGGGTGTCAAACTCGCGGGCCGCATGCGGCCCGCGACGAACATTTTTGCTGCCCGGCCAATATATTGGCATACAATATACTATATTAAAATACCGACCCAGAATTATAATAAGATAGGAAGAATTCGCTAAATGTTTTCTTAATTATACTCTTTTTTTGCTATTATTAAACAAAATGCGTATACTTATGTTGAATATATGTAATTAGGTAAATAAACATACGTTTGTATTAATATTGATTTTTTTTGCGGCCCACCTATAGTTAAACCTTGTTTGTTTGGCCCAAGTTAGCCTTTGAGTTTGACACCCTTGCTCTAAAGTATAATTCAAGCTATAATGTCTTTATATCTAACTATTTTAAAGTAGAAGAATTTAAAGGAAGTAGCATTCTTCGAATTTCAGGATGCGGAAAGAAGTATGATTTTAAATTTCCTTCTTAGGGGAGCTTTAAAAATTCAATGATTTTCACTAATTTCTACAAAAAAACAGCTCATTTAAGAAAAGACTCAAAGAAAACCATATCTTCTATAAGCATCAAATCAAAATAACAAATTTTCGGACGCTATGGGCATTCATGCGATGTCCATTATGCGTTAGCTGGGATATCAGTCACCTTAAGGTGGATTTTTTTCATGGTTAGTACATTCACATATTTGACTTGATACTCTTCGCCATCTTAATGGATATTTCTGATAGCATTTTGAAAGTTATGGTAATATATTCCTACGAAAGAGTTACCCTTACATTCTATTTGAGTTAGTTGTAGAAAAGTGAAGTAACACAAATTTTATATCAAGTATGTAAAGGAGAAACGTACCATTTTAAATGCATAATTAGATATAGAGACATCAATATTCTTTTAAATGGGCAGTTACATATACTGAATTATTACAGACACTCTCATTAAAATGCTAGATAATATTTTGAAAACTTAAAAACAGTTAAAGAAAACCTAAAATACAATTCGCCAAGAAATGGGTACATCGAAAAAAAAAAAGTTTCATATATAACATAAAATAAAAAGTTTAAAATTCGTTAATATATTCATCTATCTCTTAAACTATGACATTTTGTCATGCATTCTCAGTTAATTAAAATGGGGAAATAAAAATATCGTGTCCATAAACTAAATATTTAAATACCTGGAATAAAAAATTGTGTAGCAAAAGAATAGTTAAACGACATTCGAAAACTTGTAATCGAAAGGCAAACATTAAGTATGCTGTATTTCGACATAGACTTTTTCTGTTTCTAAATATTTGTCTTGCAGACAATGAGAATACTGTTTGTTCATTATACTTTAAATAAATGTAGTATACATTAAGATCTTTAAAGCGTTTAAATTTGAAAAATTAGAGTTATTTCCTAAAGGTTACATTAATTATGATATCAGTCGAAATATCGTTTTTAAACTTTGCTTTTTATGTCCTACTGTAACGCTTGAACACTTATTCCATTTTACTTTAATTGGCATTTTAAATTTGATAAATTAATTTGGATTTTACCCGTAAATTAATCAAATTTAATTGATAATGTTGTTTGCATTATCTCACTGTAAGTCTCCCGGAATATGTTAAAATTTAAATTGAGAGATACTTTTCTACTGATGAATTCGTAAGAGATAAGCCATTATTAGACGGAAAAATGGCTTGATTACTGTTTGGGGAAAAATAGAAACTGAATAGAATAAAGGTGTTATAGAATGTTTTTTATTAAAATGGTTCTATAAACATGTTTTAATAAAAGCTTCAATAATTTTATAATTCCTTTCGTGACTTTTTTTCTCTTTCCTAAAGATCTCAGAAAAAAGCGTTTTTTGATTACAAACTGAAACACGAGCTCTGATTGGATAACGTTAATCGCAAAATGTAATGGATTATTCATTTTTTCATGACATTTAATGTAATTTATAAACTGTAGAGTTAAATGCAGTTTAATTGATCTAAGTAATTGTTCCAAAAAACATTCCACAGAAGTAAATGTCAAGACATCCGACACTTGGTCGATTCGAATACGATTAAAGGCTACTGTATCATTCAAGGTTGTTCGGTTTGTAAGGAAATCTAACAAAGTACTCCACTGGAGCTATGGTTCACTACAAATATCTAAATCAGCGGTTCCCAACCGGTGGGTCGCGACTCGATCCTAAAACTATTAAAATGGTCTTGTGTACTTTTATAATTGTAGTTTTTATCCTCACCTAGGAACACTTGTTAGTGAGTATGAAACCACTTGTTGCATATGTTGCAAACATACATCTATTGTTAAATACATAACTGTTTTGCTACAAAGTGCTTATATTTTGTCAACCATTTTCAAACCAGAACACAAATTGTTTATCTATACTAATAAAGAGACAAGTGGAAGTCGACAGATCACGTGACCGTAACTCATCCGGGCGGGCACCGATCCTCGAAAAAAAAATGGCCGTCAAATATACAGGAAACGGTGTAATTTTTTTTCTCATGAAAGTACATAAATGTTACATATTTGGAAAGAGCTTCGAAAACTGATAATTTTTTCTGCGTACACTTATTCTGTTAATTAAATAGTTATAGAGATATTTTCATTCTAAAATCACTCACTGCTGAGAAACCAAATCATCTGGTGCAGTGGTGCTGCCATCTGTCGGCAGCGACGGGAATGAAAATTGAAAGGAATTTATTCACTTGAATTTAATACATTTGTAGGCTTTTTTTATTTTGTGGGGCCCGAAGTACATAAATATGTTACACGGATGACTTGAGCGTAGCTAGGCGAAGCCCGGCTAGTCAATAATCAATCTGTATCTTCAAAGAAGCATATATATATATATATATATATATATATATATATATATATATTTGTAATATTTGATGGTAAATTATCTATACATAAGGAAAGGATACGATACAAATAAGGTGTTTTACTCCACCATGGACCGATGGACCGTGGAGGTATTCCGATAAGGAAAGGTGGGTCGCCAGCTGAAAAAGGTTGGGAACCACTGATCTAAATAAACATCATACAAAATCACCACAGTATGCGTCTAAATCAGTGGTTTCCAACCGGTGAGGTTGAGAATCACTTTAGGGTGCCGTGATATTGGCCAGGAGTGCCGCAAGAATTTTTTGCATATTCAAAAATACATAGCAGGGAACTTTAATAGTGGCAACTAGGTATGTACAAAGTATAAAGAAAAGATACAGGGTGACTCTTTTATAGCCCTTCAAAGTAGTAACCAGCATTGTTTAGCACCCGTTGCTAACGTTGTGGAAGCTGCAGGGGGCCGTTGGCAGAACCTGATCTGCTGATCCTTCGAATGGACCGATCTACAGCCTGCAAAATCTCTGGTGGAATCCACGGAGCGGTTTCTTCATCTAGGGGATGATATCAAAGTCAGAGGGACTTAAGGTAAATGTACCTATAATGGGCCATGTCACAGGGACTTACGTCCGGGGAATATGGCGGATAGTAGAGCACTTCCAGCGAGCAAACACATCAGTCACAGTGGGAGAACAAGCATTTTCCTAACATCAGTACGATGCAATAAATTATTTCGTACTGTAGATCGGTAACTTAAACAGGGCCATGTTCATCCTGTCACTGTGCAGGAGAGTGATGTTTGTGGGAAGAGCGCATTCTTTCTGAGGTAAGGCAGGTATGTGACGTACGAGTGGTGTAAGCTGCTTTTCTGGGTTCTGCTGCGTGGGGGATCTACAACAGTGTTGCCACAATTAAAGTTCCATCCCTCGTAAATTAGTAGGACCCTCTTAACCTTTTCCTTACGGGGTAGGATAGCAAGAATACGGGCCCATGAATGTATATATATATATATATATATATATATATATATATATATATATATATATATACATACATATATACATATATATATATATATATACATACATACATATACATATACATATATATATATACATACATACACACACACACACACACACACACACACACACACATATATATATATATATATATATATATATATACTAGCTGAGTGGCAACCCGATGTGTTGCATTTTCGATTTAAAATGAAATGGTTTTATTTCTTAAAGATTGAAAACTGTTTTAAAATCACTTTTAAAAATACATTAGAATTTTTAAAAAACGAATTGATGATTTAAAATTCCCTTTTTCAAATTTTGGTTATTGACTTTTGAAATAATTCTTTCAAATTTCCGATTTCAAATTTTGCTTTTTAAACAAAAAAAAGAAGCTCATTCAATTAGAAAAAACTCTAAAGGTTTTAACTTCTCCGTTCCTGAAACTACAATTATTTCTGGTGCTTTAAAATTATTTCTGGATTTCAATTATTAAATGACTCGTTCTCAACTAATAATTTTTCATTTTGGTAACATGGCCGAATGTAAATAAAAAATCTCATGGACGAAAAAGTGCTTAAAAAAATAGAAATACAGTTCTCAGGAATTCAAAATTGGTGGCGGAAGAATCCTCATCAGTTTCTCATTTATTAGAAACAAATTTCAAGAAATTGCTGGAATTATTAGTGAGTAAAATAATAAGTTGAAAAATTACGAACTCCTTATTCAGTTACATTAAGATACTATGGCGATCAGAGCGGAAAATTTCAAAAGTTAGTTTGGTAAGTACGCTTTTTTAGAATGATAACATTGTTTTTATTAAATGTATTTGGTATATTTTGGAATCTGAACATCTAGCAAATGCCGACAAATCGTAAAATTGACATTAATAGGTGCAGAAAAATGAAATATTTGTCCATCAAAATTGTAGATTTCGGGAAATTCGAAAAACTGCTTTAGGGAAAAAGCTTCATTTGCAATGAAAAACATTTTTAACTTTATAAAAATGTGTATATCCTTAAAGATGAAGAGTGGTAAAACACATGGAAATAAAAAATTTGTCGATTGGTGGGCGAAAAAATTTAATTTTGCACGCATGAAAATAGTGGAAATTTGCGAAACGGAAAGGAGCTGGCCCACCCGGAATGTCATCTGTTTCTGCTGTCCGCTTCTTTTGAGTTCAGCGGTTTTAATTTTATAATTAAAAAAGTATGAATAAGTATGATTGTATGAATAACTAAGTAAAGTAAGTAAGTAAAGTATGATTTGTATGAATAACCCTATGGCACGAGCAATCATGCTTTTAAACTCTCCCAGCTGCGCATCTCATATGCGCATAGCGCGCTTACCCTTGTCTCATTGGCGTCGAAATTTTAATCATTTGCATATTTCTTACCAGACTACATTCCTGCCAAGTTTCGTGATAGTAGCTTGATTTCTTCTGGGTGCATATATTTTTTTGTAACAGTGTATATATACCGGGTGGTTATAATTAAACTTCCCCTATAAACGGCATCCTACATCGAAAACGGGTGAACAGAATGCAACGAAATTTTGTATATGGGCTATACACGAGATGCGCTCACGGGATTTCAAGAAAAAAATTTAGTTCCAAAATGTCCACCAGAGGACGCCTTTTCGGGAAAAACATGAAATTTAACACAATAAACGACCAAAACGGAATACAGAAACAATATTAACATTTATTGACTAGTTTCTGATCACCTTGTCACCGAACCACATAAAGTAAAGGTAAGGGAGAAACAAAAACAGTTCAGTTTGCAGAAACAAGAACAGATTAGGACGAAATTGCACAAGAGGACCACGTTCGCTGGATCTAACTTCGTGCGATTTCTGGTTATGTGGCTATTTAAAAAGGTCTGGTGTATCGTGGAGATGTTGCGACGTTTAATGACTTAAAGAACTCCATAACGCTTCATGTGCGAAGCCTCACAATTGATCACTTACGATCTACAGAAGAAGCGTAAGCTTCAATGGGGAATTTTTCAAAAAATTGACCGATTATTGTCGCTCACCGGTAGATGGCGCGACATGTAAGTGAAGTGACGATTTTTCATTGAGTTATACGGCGTGGTGGTGAAAGTTGTTTTACAAATTTTAAAATTTATTCTGTGCATTTATTCTATGCCAAACACATGTTTTGCTCCGGGTTTGTTCTACTGGCTGTCGATCAGCCTTAAAAAGAAATAAAGAAACTGGACAGAGAAATCCTAGTATATTTGCTGCTCCTAAGGTAAGAACATTATTATTGTTTTGTGTTAATATGAGATGTATAATAATGAGGGAAAAGTACAGCTGCTGTGTTTTAAGCGAACGCAAAGTTAAGACATCTTAAGTTCTGCTGGAAGTAAGCGTGTTTTATTTTTCAATCATCCCTATATCCCATGAGAAAAAAATCATCAGGTGTTCACAAAGCTCTATTGTATGTAAACAGATGTAAATAATTGCTGATACTATTGCTCTAAATGAAATCGCTCAATAAATAAAAGATGTACTATACTTACGTATATAATGAAGCATTAGTTATTGATGGTTTTCAAATTTTTAATTACAAATTTACCTTCATTAGCGATTGTAATTCATTTGATATGTTTGTGGAATGTAACAAGTTATCAGAGAGTGAATTTTATACCTAATGGAAGATACAAATGGGAGATATTTTAAAGTATTGTCTGATTAAATACTGAATTCCTATTTTATTAGTCCTGATAAGAACTTATTTGTGATTGATAGAAAATGTTGCTTTTCTTTTTAAAGGCCTGTTATATATGATGTATTATTCATACTTATCTGCAAATAAAAATATTCTTATATTACTATGTGTGTGTGTGTGTGTGTGTTTGTTTTGGTTAATCAGTATTATTTCTCACATTTTTTTTTCCATAAGAGATTTTGAACAATGATAAAAAAAAATTCTTCACAATTCTTTTCTGTAATTTCATTTCCTTAATTATTAAATTATTACAAAATTCTGAACTCATTTATTCTGAAACCAATACACAATTATTCTGAAAAAGTTTATTTACTCATTTCCTTTAAGAATTTTAATGAATTGTAGCAAAAAAAGCACTTGAAATAAAGATTGTGAATGAAAATAAACAATTGTTAAATTGAATAAATAAATTCATATTAAATACGCACTAAAATAAAACAACTTGTTTTCGCTAGGAAAAATACAAAAAATCCATATTAAAGCGTATGGTTGTCCGTGTCTAAGCCGCCCGCTACTACACGCGCGCGCCATCTAGTGGCGGCGACAAAATGTGAGACACATTTTTAACACTGAGCTGCTCCTCCTTCTGTAGCTTCTTCATGTGGTGAACACACTGTCCATCGACTTGAAATTTTCCAGGTGAATGAAGATGGTCACGTGGAGCAGCTTTCCCTACATCGTCCTGGACACGATTAACAACTGCTCCTCCTGTGGAATTTCGTCCTAATCTGTTCTTGTTTCTGAAAACTGAACTGTTTTTGTTTCTCCCTTACCTTTACTTTATGTGGTTCGATGACGAGGTGATCAGAAACTGGTCATTAAATGTTAATATTGTTTCTGTATTCCGTTTTGGTCGTTTATTGTGTTAAATTTCATGTTTTTCCCGAAAAGGCGCCCTCTGGTGGACATTTTGGAACTAAATTTTTTTTCGAAATTCCGTGAGCGCATCTCGTGTATAGCCCATATACAAAATTTCGTTGCATTCCGTTTACCCGTTTGCTCTGTAGGATGCCGCTTATAGGGGAAGATTAATTATAACCACCCGGTACATAAATGTATATATAAATACATACATACATATATATATATATATATATATATATATATATATATATATATATATATATATATATATATATATATATATATGTATATATATATATATATACATATATATATATATATATATATATATATATATATATATATATATATATATATATATATATATATATATATATATATACATATATACATTCATGGGCCCGTATTCTTGGGTCACATGCTATCCCACCCCGTAAGGAAAAGGTTAATATAATTTTTAACTAACATTCTAGTATGGGAGACCGAAAGCGTCTCTTTGGATTGCATTATATTCCCAATAAATTGATAACAGGTTTAAAATTGTGTGTCAAAGGAAAGAAAAGATTCCGCCGCAGTGACATATATTCTTTAGCCATTAAATTTAACTGAGGCAGAAGAATGAAAGCCCCATTTCAACGATAGAATCTGTAAAATTGAAATCAGTATTTCACTGTCAGGATAAGCCATTATGCCCACGGATTTCCCACTGAATAAAAAGCATGGTAGTGTGTCAAAGTAGGAAGTGCCTTGTAGATATTCGGAATATTTGTTTCCTCCCTAGAATATTTTTTTTTCCCTTTTAGCTGAATGAGGTACAGTAACTCAAGTAATAATGTGTTGTTTATAACACGCAAATAAAGACTCAAACAAATAATAAAACTCAGTGCAACCGTAGCGTAAAAAATTACAGTTTTTTTTTAAAAACATGATTGTAACAGAGATATTGAGGCCCTTTGAAAAACAAAGTGTGTAATTTGCCGTTAAATTACTTTTACCTATAAAATTTAAACCTAGAATAATTACAAGATAAAAAGAAAATTTTATATACCATATTTTTATATTTTCTGTTGAATCATATAAACTTGACGATTCTATGCATTAATAAATACTTTTTTATAAATTTTTTTGAGGAATTATCCCATTAACTTGAAAGAAAATGTTCAAATGCGCAATCAATCGTTTAGCTCGGGAATCGGAAGTTAACTTGCTTTTATCTTTTCGTTCCCGTCCCGGCCGATAGATGGCTGCACCATTCTACAAAACAAAAGTAACTGAAAATGAATTAAAACCTGCTTAAAGGTGGCTTAAAGTATCAAAACAATGTCATCGTGATCTGGGCTATTCTAAAAGTTTCAAATGTCTAGGTAGTCGGGAAGTTAGTTAAAAATCGATTGCAAGATTGGTACTGCAAAAACATACAAGAAAACAAACAAACAAACAAGAAAGCGAGTTAATAAAACATGGTAATTACACTTGAGTAATGATTTATTGTTCAGTTCGTAATATTTTATAGATTATAGACATCATCCAAATGTTCGAGTGGATTAAACTAAACTATATCCAAGTAAACTATATAAATTTATATACTTGATAAAGATGTTAGATTGGCCTGTGGTAACCTAGTGGTAGCGCTTCGGCTTTCGGTTTAGATGGTGCTCGGATCGAATCCCGACAAGTGCCATTGCATATATCCGTCTGTAGTCTGGATATGGGCCCGTTAAATACGTTGACCGAAAAGTCCCTCTATCAGATCAGAGAGAGTGGGAGAGGGTAAGACCCCCTCAGATGTTACCCCTGGAGGGAGGGTGCTCGGTGAAAATTGAGGTGGCACCTGGCACAATCGGACTCCAACCCTTGTAGTGTCATTATAAACTGGAGCCGCACCCCTCACCCCCTCTAGTCTATGGACCCCCTCCAGTTCCTCTCTAATCTAATGGACCTGATCTGCAATATTCCGACCAGTAGGCATTAAGGAAAAAAACAGAAGTTATATCCTTAATAAACAAAAAAAAACAGGTAATTACTTAAATATGCACATTTAAGTAAATTTAATAACTGTATTTCGATAATGTTAAAACAAAATGTTTATTTCGAAGTAAAATCAAGTACACTATAACAGCTGTCTGTATGAATCGTTCTTCATCATTAAAGTTGAATCCTACATTTTTTTAAAAGTACAGCATCCACTTATAACTTTATCCCTACTTTCAAAGTAATTAATGTTTTCATTGTATATCTTTAGTTTGCCAGTTTCCGTTTGTTTTCCATTTGGAATGAGTCCATTAGTAGCGTGCTTATATGCATGTACGTTTTCCAAACATTTGAGAATATATTTATTATTCTGAAAGCACAAAAACCTCTTCCATTTATAGTCAATACAAAATTATTTTTAAAAAATGTGTTCATTTTTTTAAACTTCTATTATTTCCAAAAATACGTCTCTTCCCTTAATCGCGAGGATTTTTTTTTCACAATTCAGGTTAAGGTCCTGTTCACATAGAATCACTCGAGTCAATATTCCGTTGACGCTGATTGGTTGAATGGGTCAATGATTGGTATATGATTGGTTAAAAAATTTTACGCTGACGCTGACCGATAAGGTTTAAGAACAGGCCAAAATACGAAATTACATATTAATTAAGTTCTGGAATATTGCATTTAACATTCTGCAGTTTACATCGTGCCATTTCTTCAGTACGTTCTGCTTTTACGATGCGTGAAATTTTAACGTTTATCATTAGTACCATGTATTATTTTATGATCCTCAAGGTTTTGTTCATCATGAAAATTTCTTCTCGCACTGTCTCTAAAGATAACTTGCAAGGCTGGTATACCACAGATATTTCAACCATTTTCTATACTCGGATTTTCCTCAGTGGCGCACGTCATATATTGAAATTATGTACCATTTTACCGATTTAACTGTTCTTTCTCTTATAATCTAAATCAGGGGTTCTCAACCTTTCAGGCTCTGTGCCCCCCTTTGAACACTGATGTGAGGTCAAGCAGCCCCCCCCCCCCTCCCACCATCGCCACCATATGTGGTCAATGCAAGTAATACAACCGGAATGTGAAACTGAATCTGGTTATTAAATGAAAATATAGAATAGATAATTTCATACACAAAATTTAATATTACTACTCATATCTTAATTTGGAACATATTATTATTAGAACATATGAAATTAAAGAATTAAATACAGATCAAATATATTTGAGGTAATCGAGGATCTAGGTGAGGTTGGCATGGAATACCAGTCACTTTCACAACATTAATGAGAGGGCTGGCACTGTTTGTCCTTGACAAGTTTTTGAATATAAGGTTGTAATATTCCGGTTGTATTATTCCGGTTGACAAAGCACACCTCAGGTCACTTTCAACGTCCAAACGTACGACAATTATCGTGTTTTTGCAAATACAAAAATTATCGTGTACTACAATTACCGTGTTCGTGTTCGTATGTCGAAAATATGTTACGGTTACATTCTGAGTGCAAAATTGAGTTCAGTAAATTACAGTTAGTTTTACTTCTTATTTTGCTTTTTTTTAAACTCACGCCTCCCCTGAAATTTCTCTACGCCCCCCAGGTTGAGAACCGCTGATCTAAATGATACAAACTGGATTCTGGGCAGGTTCTTTGATTCTGATCACGTGAGGGTTTCTCGGGATATTATCAGCACAAAACACGCTCGAAATTGGAGGACTTATTGAAGTCTTTATCTAAAAAATCTTAATATCTGAACAAAAGTCGTTATTTGGTTACTCTTCAAGCAGTTTGATCTTTTGTTAGTCCTCTTGTACTTTCCATTGGGGAATGTAGAATATATTCATGGGCTCGAGGTAGCCTTGTGGTAGCGCGCTGGTTTTCGATGCTGAAGGTGCTCAGATCGAATCCCGACACGCGACATTAAATACCTCCGTGTCTAATCCGGCTATCGGCATGTTAAATCCGTAGACCGGAAAGTACCTCTATGAATTCAGAGAGGATGGGAGAGGGTACGATCCCCCAGATGTCACCCATGGTGGTGCGCGGAAAAGTTGAAGTGGCAACTAGCTAAGACGGGCTCCGTCCCTTGTGGTACTATATAAACCGGAGCCGAACACTACAGTATGAAGCGTATATGGACCTGGTCTGGAACTTCCAGCCAGGTCCAACAACAACAACAACAACAACAACAATAGAATATATTTATTATTTGTGCACGAAAATTAATTACTATCTGGAATCCAAATTTGTACCACCGGCTACTAGATGAAGCGTCTTTTTCTCAAATCTTTTTTCTTCAGTAGCTAAATACTTTTGCATATCCTTCCGATCGCACACAAGTCTGTATGTATTCAAAGACTAGAGCAATTTGTTTTCCTGTTTATTTTAGAAGGTAAAAATTCATAAGAATTATGAATTAAATTAAAATTAACATTATTATGTACTTAGTTTCATGATCTGTGTAGCAGGCAATTAAATTTTAGTCAATTATTTAATTAATGTCCATGCTCTTAAATCTTATTCAATTTGAAAGTTATATCTTGAATCTCAGCAGAGAAGACCTGAAAGTTAAGATGAAATTATGATGCATTGCAAATCTTCAGATTGATGAAATATATATTTTCCATACAGCATGTATGTTATTTGCATAGCAGAACAAATTCATGCCATACCATTAAATTCAAAATTACACATTATAATAAATTGTTTAATGTTTATTGTTATTTTTAATTCTTACTTTTCCAACAATGCGGATATTCTGGATCTAAAAGCTCACGGGTGTAAAAAGCTAAAATTTCGTAAAAGTGTCGGAACCTCTTGAATTTATATGGTTTAAGGCGAGGAAACGTGCCAGCATGTCTTTTTGTCATCTTGAAAAGGTTCGCACAGGTTTTTAGCTTACACCTACAATTTGGTTGTAATTTCAAAACTAACAATTAATTGCATTGGAATGGAATTACAATGCTCCGTAGAAACCAAGGGTTAAAATGTACACGAAAATAGAGCAAAAGAAAACAAAACGTGGTTTTGCTTGTTAGTTTGTCTGTTTGGCGAAGGGGGGGGGATTTCAAGAAGAGTGAGTAATTGCTTCGAAAGATATTTATATAGCTTCATAGAAACCAGGGGTTAAAATAATAACGTAAATAAATAAAAAAAAACAAATATGAGTTCTTTTGGCAAATAAAATTTCAAGTCTAACAACTAATTACATTGAAAGAGATTTACAATGCTACATACACTATCTGGCCAAAAGTATCCGGACACCCCCCTAAAGAAGTGGATCTGGCAGGTAACGTAATTTGATACGTAACCAAATGCGTAAATTTCAAGTCTAACAACTAATTGCATTGAAAGAGATTTACAATGCTACATACAATATCTGACCAAAAGTATCCGGACACCCCCCTAAAGAAGTGGGTTTTGCTGGTAACGCAATTTGATGGAATTTTAACCGAAACCTATAAAAGTGTTGGTAGTGGTTTGTCAGGTCATATTTATGCGTTTGTGAGACAATGAGTAAGTCAAAGGAACTTAGTGACTTTGATCGTGGTATTATAGTGGGATGCCACCTTTGTGGGAAATCAGTTCCTGAAATTTCAGACCTTTTACTGAAGCCAAAATCCAGTGATGCAATTGTGAAGTGGATATGTCGAGGCAGTGAAACTTCAGAAAATAAGTGGCAGGCTGAAAAAAAAATAGTGAACGCAGTCGTAGAACTCTGAAAAGGGTAGTGAAACAAAATCGCCTAGTCCTCGTTTATTGAAATCACTCAGGAGTTCTAAAGTTCATCAGGCGTTAGTGCTAGCAGCAGGACTGTTCGTCGAGAGTTAAAAAACCTGGGATTCCATGGTCGTTCAGCCTCTCACAAGCCAAACATCACTCCCCAAAATGCGAAGCATCGATTGCAATGGTGCAAAGCTCACCGTCATTGGACTGTGGACATGTGGAAAAATGTTCTTTGGAGTGAGGAATCTCTCTTTACAATCTGGCAGTCCGATGGACGCGTCTGGGTTTGGCGGATGCCCGGCCAGCGGTTCTTACGTGACTTCAGTGTGCCGACTGTTAAGTTTGGTGGTGGCAGCATCATGGTGTGGGGGTGTTTTTCACGGTTTGGCCTGGTTTCCTTAGTTCCTGTGGTTGGAAATATGAATTCTGAGATGTATGTGGACATTCTAGATAATGCTGTTTTCCCAACTCTATGGCAATATTTCGGGGAGGGTCCATTTCTCTTCCAGCGGGATAACTGCTCCATTCCCACATCGAGACTTGCGGAGGCATTGTTTGACGAGATGGGTGTTCAAAATCTGGACTGGCCTTCTCAGAGCCCCGATCTAAATACCATTGAACACCTTTGGGACGAATTAGAACGTAGATTACGTAGCCAGCCAAATCGACCATCCTCAGTGCCAGTACTCACTTCAGCTGTGACGGACGCCTGGAAGTCAATTCCTGTGGACACCTATCAAACACTGGTGGAAAGTCTCCCCAGACGTGTGCAGGCTGTCATCGATGCAAAAGGAGGACCAACATCATATTAATATATGCCTCAGGACTCTCCGAACCCGCACCACTGGGCGTCCGGATACTGTAACGTCACGTGTTTTGTGCGGTTCCCACGATCTGCGAAGAGCCTTCCACAGCTGCAAGTTTTAAAAAACACAAGCCATCAGTACCCGTGCTTTCTAAAATTCTGTGGGGGATTAAAAAACTATACCAGCAAATACCGCCAGAATTTTTAGCCTGAAAGTTAAGCCCATGCAATTCGGGTTCTCAAGCAAGCGTCTCCCACCATAGTCGTAAAGCTGTCTTTCTTAGCACTAGCTTCATGCGAGTTGACATCGGCGGGCCATAAAGATGGTTTAACTACGCATCGCTACGAAGAACTATCACCAACAAGTCTGCCGGGCCCCTCTCTGAAAAACAGACGCATTTTCGAGGAATTGGGAGAGTTGCCTACAAAGAAAACGCCACGAGAGATAGTCAGAGAGTTGGAGAATTTGAGGGAGATTCTTGATACGACGCGCCCCGAGGGGACGTGATTTTTAAGCTCCTGTTTGGGACTAGATGAGTCCCGCAGCGTGCGTTGTAAAACTTGTACTTCAATTAACTATTTATGTTGTACACTTTTAGTGTTAAATTTTTTTTTGCAAATAAATTTCATTGTTAAGTTTCTGTTTAAGAATTGGCCTTTTCATTATAATTAGGACTCTGTCTTTCTTGGTAATGAATTCAGTAATAGTAATTTTAATAAAGCCTCAGAGATCAGCCTTAACCACCTATCGTGATGCCACAATACTTTTGGCCAGACTGTGTAGAAACCAGTAGTTAAAATGAACATTAAAATAAATTAAAAGAAAACAAAAAATGAAATTTTTCAAAGGAAAAATTTCCAATATCTGTGTTTTCAAGGTAACTTATTGACTGAAGAACTTTTATACATTTGTAAAAGAAAAGTTTCTGCAAGAAGTAGTTCTATTTTTCCATTCAAACCTACAATCTGTGTGTGTCGTTTGTTGGGAGAAATAGTAGCAATTATAAAACACCTCTTTCAGCCATCTTTTCGAAATTTCGATTTCTCTCACCTTCTCCCCTCGTGTCTTTAAAACAATTCAGAGCCTTTAGATCTAAATAATTTTTTCCACCCTTCATTCACAGAGCCCAAATATGTAAAAGTCATAAATGTACATTTTAGTCTTATTGACACCTCCGACAGGAACACGTTAATTATAATTTCCTTAAACGTACGTCCATCGTTCTTCTTGCATTCACATCGTCCATCATTTATCGCCGACAGTCTGCATGTTCCGTCACAGAGAACGTTTACGGAGGGATCTTAGAGTTTGACGTTACTTGACAGTAATGAAAACCTATGACATGAATCAATATAAAAGACACCTTATAACGCTTTCTGCTGGGGTAATGAGAATGGAAGGCAGTGAAATTGCCCCGAAGAGTAATATTGATATATTGTGAAAGTGCACCCATAAAATCCTGGAAGGGTTTTATGCACGTGTATGTTGACAGAAAGGAGAGTGCTTATATATCCACATTATTAATTTTCACAATAGAAATCAATATATAAGAATGGCAGATTAAATGTATAGCCCAATACTGTACAGAGAATGTCAAAAAGCGTATTCATTGGAAAAACATTTATTTGGGTAGTATATTAGTGTGATGTGTTAATATAGTTCTCATGAGATCACTGCGAAATTTAAACTCTTTATATTATGTTCAAATGCATTTAAATAAATACTTGACAAAAACATTAAAATAATCATTCGTATAAGAAGCAGTATATATATATATATATATATATATATATATACACACTAGCTGAAAACCCGCACTTCGCTACGGAGTACATTCAAATTAAATTCAACGCTCAATGTATGCAATTAATGCCAAAAAAATATATTTACAATAAATACAACGATCAATGTATGAAATTGATGTAAAAAAACAAAAAAATATATTTATAAAAAAATCGTAAGGGATATTTTTATAGACAAAATAATGTGGAAGAAAAATATTCAAATTAAATCTAATAGAGCATACTAAAGTATATAGTACAGTTTGAGGAAAAATATCTTTACTGTATTTTAATATTATTTTGGATAATATCCAATCGTCTGCCGCATTAGCAAGAAAAATTTTTTTTTTGTCTATTTAGTTGTTATGCACGTGACGATAAATTTATTTAAAGTACCAAAAATAGAAATCACGTGATCGGCATTTAATAAATTAAATTCTAATGATTAATCTTTAGAAATTCACCAAAAATCAGAAAATGGAGGTTAAAGATTCGAAAAAGATTTCCTTTTAAAGGAATTTTTATGATTTTTCTCGTGATTGAAATTTAATAACTCTCAAATTATTATTTTAAATGCAAACTCAAAAAAAAATTACTAAAACAGCTTGAAAATTAAATTTTTTTAAAAATAAGAAGAATTTTTCAAAAATCTTTCTTAGTGCACACCTACAGTATAAGAAGAATCACCATGCAAAATTTCAGCCCTTTAGGTCCACCGGCTTCGTCTGTGCGTTGTATGTCAGTCAGT
The DNA here is from genome assembly GCA_907164885.2 of Dolomedes plantarius. Lineage (NCBI taxonomy): Eukaryota > Metazoa > Arthropoda > Arachnida > Araneae > Dolomedidae > Dolomedes > Dolomedes plantarius. Next base: position 202,796,187 of record OU015496.1, on the reverse strand, counting down.
GAGTTACGGAACTGTTATATATATATATATATATATATATATATATATATATATATATATATATATATATACACAGAGGCTGTCGCACATTTTTTAGACGATTTTGGTAAGCGGTAATAAAAAATCGTTTGCTGCAAAAGAAATAATTGCAATTGTACTATATTTTTAAAAGTCAAAATTATCGTCTGAGGCTTGAAAGTTTTGTTTTTATACAAAATGGCGTTTTTAACAAAGCAGTGGTTCGAAGGCTACATTTATGCTCTTTCCGAAGAGAAATATGCATACTCCGTTATCCAAAAACGATGTGAGAATCATGGTTTTGTGATATCTAAAGCGTCGATAGGTAATATCGTCAACAAGAAAGGAAAAACACGTGAAATTGGAGCCTTAAGTGGGACAAAAATTCCAAACAAGTATCCAAGGAAAAACGGACATCTTCGACTATTGCAAAGGTACGTTGTTTAATGTTAAAAGAAAATCCCCCTAGTCAAAGGACAGTTGCAAAATCATTAAAATGCTCGGTGTCCACTGTAAACAAAATGATAAACGTTGATTTAAATCTTAAGAAAGCGAAAAAACGCAATGTGCATCGTCTTCTTCCAAATCATATCGCTGAACGCAGGACACGCTGCAGAATTCTATATGAGAAACACTTATCCAAAGAAAAATGGATAACAATTGTCAAAATAGATGAATCATGGGTGTATTTAAATGATTGCAACAAAAAAGAGCCATTTATTATCATAAAAGGGGAGAAAAAAATTTAAGTACATGGTTCAAAGAATCGAAAGAAAGTTTTTCTAAGGGATTCATGATTGTTGCTGGTTTTTCTTATAATGGCAAGTTAAAAATAAAGAGAGTGGAAAAAAATGTCAAGATTAACTGCAAATACTATCAGGAACATATTTTATCGCCAATTTTTCTGAATGAAATACCATCGCTTTACCCACCGTGCCATCAATCTGTGAGACTCCATCAGGACAAAGCTAGCAGTCACACATCAAAATCCACTGTAAATTTCCTAAAAGAAATGGAAAAAAACTGGTATCAAGGCCATACCCTTCATTGATATCCCTACTAAATCTCCCGATGTATCACCAATGGATTTTTGTGCTTTCAGACTTTTAAAATCTGCATTATCCAAACGTCGTCACAAAACCCTTACAGGACTCTGGAAAGCTGTTCAGGAGGAATGGGATAGAATACCTCTTCTGACACTTCAAAAGGCATTATTATCCTGGAAATTGCGGTGTCGAAAGATAGTTCAGAATAAGGGATGTCAAATAGAACATTTAAAACACAAGGATTTTATGTAATTTTGTTTTGTGAATACAATATACATCGTCTAAAAAATGTGTGAACAGCCTCTGTATATGTGTTTGTGTGTGATGACGATGACATTCACATTACGTAGTAGAGGAGATGATACACGACAGTGTAGATGTAGCCAGTTGAGAGATACACACATAGAGATGAGATGCACCAAGTCCAGAGTCACTTCCATCGAATTTATTTATTTATCCATATAGCAAAGACATTGGTTCCGCACAGGTAGCTTGACAATCAGGACACTAACAATAGTAAAACCACCGGTCCTGCAGGGGCAGTAAGAAGGTAGAAAAACTATATTACTTGTTTCAGACAGCAGCGGCATATATCATGAGGTTTTAGAAGAGACGTGCGAAGATAACAAAAAGCAGAGCAAGGATAAAGACAGGTGAGAAACTTTATTGTGGGCTCTAATAATCAGGGCAATACGTCTATCTACCCTTCAATGATTGACTATTCTGGGCTTCAATGTCCTCATTATTTATCATTCATCAAATTACCGCCTAATATTTTCATCAGTATTCTTGTGCTTAGCCTCACTTTCAAATCATACTGCTGCCTCTAATCTCTCAGCTGACTTCTCCCCATAAAACTTTACATCTATCGATTCTTAGCAACGTCTTAGTCTATCAGCCAATAATCTTCTTCCTATGTGTATCAACTCTATATTTCATTTCCATATCTTTCTCATATTTCTACTCTCGGACACCTCCTCCAATGCATTCCTATTGGCTATATTTTCTCTTACTCTTTACCATCTGAATGGCTTGCGGTTTATCCTTAATATGTTCTTCAACCATTGGCTTCATGGGCTTATCTCCTTTTTTGCTCTATTTCGCGCTTTCTCGTGGTTATTTCCCTTCTGGACCTATATTCTCCCCTTTTATGACTATCATGAATTCCTTCTAACGCTTTTCTTTCATTCTTCCTTCCCCTTTTTTGCGTCTCTAATCAAATCGCCCTTTTGCATATTTTTTTCCTGTGCATCTGTCTCTGAGTGCCTTCCTCTTCCTTCGTATTTTATCTTTATAGCCCAATTTTACACTTGGTGCTCCTTAGCCTTCCCACATTCTACTCTCGTTTCCTCCAATTAGTTTATTCTTTGCATTTCCTTCTTCCAATTTCTAACTCCGCCAACACAATGTCGTACTCTACGAATATATGTCTGTGTGTGCGTAAGTAATAGTAACGCGATACCAGTTTTAATTATATTTCAATCTTCTTTTTCCATTATATAACTAACCTCCGCGTTCTTTCTACGTGCGTATGAATGTCACCTGGATATATGGTACCACAGGGGGTCACGCGGTAAACAGAAACTAAATTTATATATGTGCTGGTGTGAGCGTCGATTCTATAGAATTTGAGATGAGATAGAATTGGACTGAGTGGACGCCATTATCCATTCTCTCTACTTATAAATATGCAAATAACTTCTTCTCCTTTACATTTCGTATAATATGTTGAATTGTTCGATAACCATACTGTGTTTAAAGTAATAAAACGATTATTCAGTTTAAGTGAATTAATTGATTTGGAGTTTATGTATCCAAAGACCGACTACCAAGCCTAATGCCTGTTGGCTGTTTTCCCTGATATCGGCGTTAAGTGCCGTTTAATCCGGTATCTCATATATATATATATATATATATATATATATATATATATATATATATATATATATATATATATATATATATATATATATATATATATATATATATACACACTCATGGACAAAAAAATTAGCGCACCAAGAAATAATTGCGGGATCGTAACGAAACTTGCAATGAAGGTACATGTCGGGGAGATATGCAAATGATTAGAAATGCAGCGTGATTACACATTACGTATAGCCGGTAGAGGGCGTTGAACATCGTACTCTGTGGAGTATAAAACAGGTAAGCAAAGCTTGTTTGAGTGTGCTGAATCATTTACAAAGGAAGAGCTGAGATAGACATGCCATTACGTGTTCGAAGACAATATAAGCAGTTGTCGCAGTTTGAGAGGGGGAGAATCGTCGAGATGATGGAAGCTGGGTGGTCAGCTAGGCAAGTAGCTCGTCAATTAGGCCGCTCTGATTGTGTTGTGAGGAGGTGTTGGGACCAGTGGACCCGAGAGATGTCATGTACACGAAGACAAGGCTCAGGACGCCCTCGACAGACCAGTCGTCAAGAAGACCGCCACATCGTAAGAAATGCACGCGTACAGCCAACTGCTTCATCGGCCGCCATCCAGGCAGAGGTAGCACCTTCAATAGGGGCCTCTGTGTCTTCTCGAACCATACGAAGGCGCCTGGCTGAAGGACAGTTGGTATCGCGACGCCCATTACATGTGCTGCCCTTGACGCCCACCCATCGACGCCTCCGTTTGGAGTTTTGCCGCGCACGAGGAAACTGGACTGCAGCGGAATGGAACCAGGTCGTCTTTAGCGACGAATCCAGATTCAATCTCGGCAGTGATGACAATCGTGTTCGTGTGTGGAGAGCCCGTGGTGAACGCTTCAATCCTGCCTTTGCTGTACAGCGACACATCGCTCCCACAGCTGGTGTGATGGTATGGGGTGCCATTGCGTACAATTCACGGTCACCCCTAGTATTGTTCCGTGGCACCATGACAGCCCAGCGGTATGTTCATGAAATCCTGCAATCACATGTGTTGCCACTCATGCAACGGCTCCCAGGAGCCATTTTTCAACAAGACAATGCTCGGCCTCATACGGCAAGGGTGTCACAAGACTGTCTCCGCACTGTTACTATCCTTCCTTGGCCTGCCCGATCCCCAGATTTGTCTCCAATCGAGCATATCTGGGATCATTTGGGACGACGAGTTCAGCATCCCACGAGTTTGAACGAACTAGAGGCAAGGTTACAGCAAATATGGAACGAAATGTCTCAAGACATCATACAGAACTTGTATGAATCAATGCCCGATCGTATCGCATCGTGCATTCGCGCTAGAGGGGGGTCCATCGGAGTATTAACTCCTCCGTTCTTTTGCCTTTTTCTCTAAAATAAATTATCCTTTTTCTTTGATTTTCTTATCATTTACTTATATCAAAGTAGTCATTACGTATGTAATATTTCGTTTCATTTTGACGACTCCTTCTTGGTGCGCTAATTTTTTTGTCCATGAGTGTATGTATATATATATATATATATATACATACACTCATATATATATATATATCATATATATATATATATACACACATATATATATATACTGTATGTATATATATATATATATATATGTGTGTGTGTGTGTGTGTGTGTGTAACATACCGACCCCGTAGGAATGATAACCGGAGTCGGCATGTCAAACCGGGGATAAACGTAGTCGTAGTCAAAAACACAATTCTCTTTCACGTCTGCAAATACTTTTTATTTTTCCATTTTTTTAACATCGATGGCGGCGGTTTACTAGGCAACAAAGCCACACCAAAATCTATGCTCCTGGAGGCATGCTTGAGCTTTTATAAACTTCACGAGCGTCTTGCCATGTGATCAAAATGTCTGTAGCCATTAGATGAATCCATGACTCTGATGTCAGAGGTCATGTGATATCTTATGTAAGGAAGTGCGAGAAATTGGAATTTTTGAGGGAAACCAAAAATTTTTTTCTCTATATCCGAAACATTAAGAAAAATTTTAGAGTTCACACAATGTATAACTCATTAGTTGCTATGTATATTCAATAATGATGTATTGAAAGAATGAAAAAATCTATTAAAAATTATCATTAATGAATTAAATTGACTAAAATCGATTACATTAAACAGACACAATACTAATTAAATTAACAAAAATTGGAAACAAATGGAAATAAATTGATTTTATGTTTAATTGTTGCTCACTGTTTTGATACAGAAATAATCGGTAATCTTCTGCTGACGTGATGCCGATTTTAAAAACATTTATGAATTTATTTGTCCAATACATCAAATGAGTCTAACGCTCTTTCTTACACTGTTTGTTTACATAAAACTTATTAATTACACGCATCGCTACTGTAGCATCTGAGATGGTGGAGATTTCATCATTTATGTGCTGCTCTTCATAAGCATCAGAAGCAGAATCTTTGATTTCAGAGTGATTCATTTTAATTTCTTCCACAATATGTCCATCAGTCGGATTTTCACATGTAATGACTTCATCATCACATGTTTCGAACAATTGCACGCCACAATCTGAAAATGATCAAATTTTGTGCTTTTCTATCCACATCGCGATAGGTAAATCTTCATCATCTTCTTCTTCAACATTCTTAAAAAGTTTTAAAATTTAAAAAAAATTCAGTTGTCGACTGAAAAAAAATGTTCGTTATAGCCGATTCTTAAGATTTCGGAGGTTCGCTATAAAAGGATAAATTAGCATTAAATACAATAGGAAAACGGCGGGACCAAAATTTTCGTTCGTTATATCCGGGAGATCGTTATATACCGGGTTCTTTATAACGGGGTTCGACTGTATATATATATATATATATATATATATATATATATATATATATATATATATACCTTCAGTCATAGTTATAAGAGTGGAACATGAGGTAAATCTTTACGGCCTTGAATTTTATAAATGAAACCCATTTTGAAATTCCCATTAGTTTCAATATGAAAACTGAAGTTGTAAAAGTTTTATGAGCAATTGTCATTTTAATAGGTTTGTTTGCAATTAAACCCTATTGTTATTATATATATATATATATATATATATATATATATATATTTATTGCACTCTGACCGCAACAAAGTTTCATTAACTTTGCTTACATTTTTGGCTTAATCCCTATGATGAATGAAATATCAGTTTTCTTGCTTTATGAATTTGAATTTGACGTTTAACTCTTGGGCGCAAAAGTTCACATGTGTGCACGAACTGAAGATATTTACACGTGTGAATCAATTGAAGAACACCTTCGCAATGCAAATACACAAACTGGTAAAACCAACAAAAGTTCTTTGTCTTAAAAATTAGGTTTTTTTTTAATTGAATACCTATTATATAATAGAAAACACTCATAACTATAGCCAAATTATACAAAAGAATTAACGAAGTTTTCCTGTATCTTGTGACTGAAAACTTTTTAACTGCGCACAGACTATATTTTCGTTAAAAATAGTTATGCTGTCATAAATATCCCAGTCAAAATTAATTTTGATAACAAGTAGAATTTATATGCATCATATAAATCCTTTTAAAAACTTGACGTTACTTTCCACAGAAAGCCTCACCAATTTTCTAGGTGCTTTTAAGTAATTCTTCTTCATATTTCCGCCAGACCTCTGCAAAGAACGCTTTCGATTACAGGCCGAAACTTTGATGGACTTCAGAACTTAAACAAAAGTAAACACAATTTTCGCTAAGTTCTAAAACTTTCTTCGAAGATATTCAAGAGAGCTGTCACATAATCCTATTATAGAAAAGAGTGAGGCTGAAGGAGACTTCATAGCAAAGCGTTCTTTGATTAATGTGCGAAGTTAAAGCAGAAGTTGATCTAACAATTAAGTCAAACAAGAAGGTAAAGCCCTGACATCCGTTATCGACAGTAAGGGGTAGTTCCTGATTATTGACCGCGCGTCTATTTCAAAGAGGGTAGGCAAAGAGAACCTTTCTTTTGTATTCCTACATTTACGGATTTTTACACTTTGTGCGTATTGAGTCGTGTCAAATTGGGTTGAGAATTCTTTGAAAATTATGCAAGACTTATGCAGAATAGAATATACAGCTTAAAGCAATATCCTTAATTAAAAAGTAAGTGCACTCCTATAATTGTTTGTGTTAGCAATGTGAACTAAGAATTACTTTAAAGGTCCATTAATTACTTGCCTTTCCGAAGTTTGACGTAATATTTTGCTTTTCCATTTTAAGCCTGTTCAAGTTGAAGCGATTCAATTCATAACTAAGCCGAATGATTGACGCAAATTTCTTGTGATTACGTCATGTTTGGCAGACTGCCGTACGTCATATAATAAAACATAAAAGTCTCTAGTAGAGGGCGTATTTCGTTGAAGTTACAACCCGATATTTGAATATCAGCTTTTGACTCGTGTATATAAGCCGTGGATATTTTCAGGAAAGATGAGTAGGAGTGTATAGAGGTGATGATATAGAAGATATGAGATGAGTATCGGTATTATTAGGTAGTGTCAAGCTGCTCTGTTCATCAATGCGTTTATTAAGAAGTCGGTGTCTGTTTTAATAAGATAACAAGATATTGTATTAAGCCTGCTAAAAGTAAGGTATTTATATTACTTCAACATTTAAATCCCTTTTGATAGTCCATCACAGTATAGGAAATAGACTGTTTGTTTAAGAAATTGATTCAATGTAAAAACCCGGCGTGCATTACTAATGTTACCAGTGAAGAATGAAGATATTGACATTGTTGTTTTTAACTAATTTTAACTAGTTTTTCAAATGAATAAATACTTTTATGTTATTGTTAAAAGGCTTGTCGTCTATACATTATTTTAGGCATTTTCAATGGTTTTAACGTATACCTTTTTTAACAAACATAGCTTTTACTGCACAGCTTTTACTCTGCTATTCAAATATATATAATACGTAGAAGAATTATTAGAATTGTTGACGTACATGTTTTACATGTACGCTGACAGTTTAAGATATTATTTTGCGATTTATAAGTTATTGTTTTTTTAAATAAGTATACTTCAATGTGAATTTGTTTTAAATTTTCAATGCAGAATTTCGTCAGGCTAAAACGTTTTTTTTTGACGCAAATTGCATTATGTCTACAGTTTAAAAAATGGTCATACGAAGGGTCGACCCCAGGCTTCACCCTTTCAATAAAACATATCTAACGAAGACCACATCAATATAAATTCCAACTTAACACTTCTTGCAGAAAAAATAGTAAACACTTGAACTAATTAAAAACATAACGGTTTACTCATTGATTAAGTTTTTTGTTCAGTGTTCTTATTTTGTCGATATCCACACATATTACATAATTTTGAAAAGCTTTCAGTAGGGATGGTCTTCACTTCATCCAGCTTTTCACTTAGAATTCCCGATGGGGGAATTTCTCTAAATGTAAGCTCTCTCTAAAACAGGCATTGTTCTATACATTTTTATCACCTTCAAGCACTCTAAATTGTGTATAGCCATTCGTGATAGCCAATAGTTCATTCCTTTGTGGGCTGCACTTTATCAGTCACCAGTAAAAGTTTAGAGAAACTTGGTACGCTGGAGATGTATATTCCAAAGCTCTGACCAAAAAACTCTCTGCTTCACTTTTGTGTTGCAATTTTACGCTTCCGAAGATATTAAAAAACGAACATTCCTTTTCTCATTTCGGTGGAACTTTCGCTCTCCGTTATCAATCTCATGAAATATCAGTGTTAGAAGGCGATGGCCTAGGTAAGACAGTTAATCACATGTTCCTGTGGTCCTATGGAGATGTATATTTATTTATTTTACAATTTCCGGTCATCTGGACACTGGGCCATTAGACCATGGGCTCTCCAATACTTCAAAACGACTTAAAATTTAAAATAGCAGGGCACACGTCAAGATGTAATGTAGTCATAGATTGACCTGAATTTCTAGAGGATTTATTAGACTTCGATTTAAAAGCATTCTTGCAAGCCATTTTTATAAAAAGCTTAACAGAATGGTAAGTCAAGGACCTGTTAGGTTTCTGTAACAACTGTCCACCCTTCTTCGCTAGACGGTTCGCTATCACATTGCCAGGTAAGCCACAATGTGCAGGGATCCACTGAAAGGAGATCTAGTGTATTAAATCCCCCATCAGTGTTCTACACTCACGAATACGGTAGCAGTTGTAGCCCCTTTTGTTTGATAAGGCTTGCAAGGCTGAATTAGAGTCGGACAAAATGACAGCTTTTTAAAAGACGAGAGGCAGAGGGCAATCTGTTGTAGAGCTGCGAACACGGCCTCTATTTCCTAATCAAAATGAGTATATGTATTTCTTAAATGCTTATAGGCGAATGTCTTCGCGACAAGTGCCTCCGCATTGGAAAAAAAAATAATAAATAAATATATCTCAAATGCATGTTTTGAGGTTTTACTTGAGACCCGATTTATTTCACTAGTTTTTGTGATATTTTCCCTATAAATACTTATAAAATACTTATATTTTTCATTTCAGATTATGTTATCATGTTCACCATGAAACCCCTTTCTGTGTGACTTTCACAACAGGGCTGAGGTAAACGAACTATAGTTTGCAAATTCACAGTTTTACTTTTTAAATGTCATGTCAGCTACTAAAATTAAACAACTTTGATATGTAAATGCTACACTAGTTATCAAAAACTAAGGAAAAATCCCAAAAAGAGGGATAACACGATCAAAACTAGGCCAATCTGTTTAAAATTTGAATATGTTTTTAAGTAAAAGATGCTGAACATTACTATATTATGCAAAATAGTGGCGCTGCAGACGGAATACGTCATTTGCGAGGAGCATAAAAGTGCATGTCTCAGAGCAAGGCGGTAATTGTCGCTCCGAGGCTGAGATTAGACATTTCGCATAGCAAAATTGTTACAATGACCTCCAAGCATCATTTGACCGAAGAACTGCGATGGCGAGCTATTGGGAGACTAGAGGCAGGACAAAGTCAGACAAAAGTGGCCAGATGGCTAAATGTGAGGTTGGTATCAATGTCAACCGTTCGTAGAAGGCTTCCCGAAGGTGGGTGTTTTTCGAGGCGACTAGCCATTTGCGTCCCGACAGTTTTGTGTGTCAACGTTTGCAGTGGGCACGTCAACATGTCCACCGGACACGTGATCAGTGGAGGGCTGTTCTCTTTACGGATGAGTCCAGATTTAACCTCCAAAGCGATAGTAGGCATATTTTGATTTGGAGAGAACCTGGAACTCGATTTTATCCATCACACATCCGTGAAAGAGATGCATGCGTATCAGGCAGTGTCTGTGTTTGGGGTGGTATGTCTTTGGGTGGACGCACCGACCTCCATGTGGAAATGTGGATGCAAACACCTATAGAGATGACATCCTTGATGCTTATGTGCTCCCTCATGCCGGGGCAATAGGTGATGCTTTCGTGCTACAGGACGATAACGCGAGACCGCACAGGGCTGGCATCGTGAAGGCTAATTTTGAGCAGGAAACAATTCAGCGGATGGAGTGGCCAGCTCGATCACAGGACCTGAATCCTATCGAGAATGTTTTGGACGCTTTTTTTTTTACTAATGTCCCTGGGGGATGACGACATTACATTCCAGTCCGGTGTACATATGAATACAAGACATAGAAACAGACAAATGACACAATCACAGAAGAATTTTATTGACAAACGATGACACCGGCGATGGACGATGGGTTGCAGCTCCCCTTTCTAGACGGGGCTCCATTTGCAGACGGAAGACTGACCGGTTCCCCAGAATACAGTCAAGACTTACCCGGGAATCGAACCCCCGGCGTGGCAGGCTGATGCCTTTAACCACTTAGCCACTGGGCGACTTTGGACGCTTTAGGACAACGTATAACTGCTCTCAATCCTCCTCCTAGGACCCTAGCCACGCTTTCAACTGCTTTGCAAGAGCAATGGCTCTCACTTCCTACCGAACTCATAGACCGCATAATTGACAGCATCATACATCGCTTTATGTGCTGTATTGCTTCTCGGGGGGATCATACGCCATATTAAAGGTACTTTTCCTATACAAAACTGACACATCCGATTTGTTCATTGTATACATATGCAAGTTTCTATGACACCATAATTGACTTGCGATTTCTTTTTATGCTATTTTATACCGATCTATATGTTGTATAATTTGTATAAGTTTCAGTAAATTCTACGCGTAACTTCTTCAGTAATTGTTATTTTTGTGACTTTTCCTTAATTTTTGATAACCAGTGCATCTAAATTATTAAACTTGTTACACTGCTGGCCACCAAAATTGCAACACCAAGAAAGACAAGAGATATCACAACAAAATTTATTTTGTAGATAACATGTTGACCAAGTATCAAATGATTAAATTTATAGACTTCTGTGAAGTGTGGTTCCTGCCAAAATCAGTAGCCAGATTAGCCGTCATTGTTGGAGATCACCGCTGCCACACGCCTCGGCATTGATTCAAAGAGACTTTGGATGAGTTCTTGGGGTACAGCATACCAAGCAGCTTCCACACGTTGCCAAAGTTGATCTGCTGTGGCAGCTGGGGATGGAATCTGGGTCAATCGTAGAGCAACCATGGACCACATGTTTTCTATCGGCGAAAGATCCGGCGAGCGCGGCGGCCAGGGAAGCAATTCAATCTGGCGATTGACGAAGAACCATTGAACAAAGCGTGCCACGTGTGGTCGCGCATTATCCTGTTGAAATATGGCTGTGGGCAAGCCCTGAAGGTAAGGAAGGACAACTGGCTCCAACACCTCGGAGATGTAGCGCTGGCTGTTTAAAGTACCGGCAATGCGTACTAGAGGTGTGCGAGAGTGATATCCAATACCGCCCCATACCATAATACCCGGTGCAGGACCAGTGTGGCGGTGCATAACGCAGCTGTTCAGCATCCTATCTTCACGGTGTCCCCAGACTCGAATGCGACCATCGTGGTGTTGCAGACAGAAGCGTGACTCGTCAGTAAAGACAATTTCATTCCATTCTGCCGTCCACATCCTTCTGTCATCGCACCATTGTCGGCGGAGACGTCTGTGGTTCTGCGTCAAGGGTAGACAAAGCAATGGACGTCTTACGGACAGACCACTCTGCTGTAAACGGCGTCGAATGGTACGCGCAGACACTGGATGATGCGTTACAGACTGCATGTGCTGTGCTATGGTTCGTGATGTGACTGAGCGATCCGTCACCGCCATGCGCACAATTTGCCTGTCATCACGTGAAGTGGTGCGCTCAGGTGGATGCGATCGAACACGCCGGTCCTTCGTACCCTCCTGCATCCAACGATCACATATTCGCATTACAGTTGTTTGGTTTCGTCCAACACGACTACCGATTTCCCTGAAACATAATCCACAATCTCGGTAGGCCACTATCCTTCCTCTGTCGAACTCGGATACTTGATCAAAAGATGATCGCTGTTTTCGACGAGGCATAATTGATCGTTTTTTTGAAAAAACACAAGAAAAACACAATTGCCGAACTTGAAAACGTCGAAATCTCCAAGCCTTAAATAGCGCTTTGAAGTGGCGCCACAGGCGCGCGTGATGTGCGTCTGTGCTGAAATTCTAATCATTTGCATATCTCACCTCCGCTAATGCATGTTGTAAATTTCATGTTATTTGCATGTTTCCTTTAGGGTGTTGCATTTACAGTGGCCAGCCGTGTATTTGGAGTATAATGTTTATGGAACTATAAATATTCTGGTGACCTGCAAATTTTAATTCCTATCCCCTGGATGGTTTTATGTAAAGAAAATCTTTCTTTGTAATTACCCATTATCAGTAAACGCTCCTATAATCACTAATTTTAAATGAAGATTCTAAACAATCATTTGATGAACATCAAAATATTTCCCCCTCTTGTATCCCCTTTCCAGTACACAAGTTTTAATCCATAATGAAATTATCTTTTAGTAATTTACAACAAAGCGTCATAATGACACACAAAAGGTTACAACCTCACGTATATTTCAATTAGATACCTCAGAGAGTTATCGCATATTTCAATGGAGAGTCATAAAAATGGGAAAATGCGTTAATGATATTTCCAGAAATAATCCTTTCAACAACTATCCAGGAATGAGCTTTTTTCCAGAAAAGTGAAAAATCTCTGGAGGGCAACTACAAAGATTCATTGTGAAGTCTCTTTCACTAAAATGCACTTTTATAATGAACTTCTGCCGAAATTACATTCTTTTGAAATTAAGTAATTCAGACTATGTCCTTTAATAACGAAACAAAATTTAATCAAATGGGGAAAAAGAAAATAAGTCAAACTACCTCAGTAAAAGGACAGTAAAATGCCATTTACTGTCTGCAAATAGAGAGAATAGAAAGAAAAAAGACTCCATTAAAGTAAGAAGTTAAATCAGTCCAATTTCCATAAATGAGTTGTTTGCGGAAAAAGTTTTTTTTTTTTTTACGGTTGAATAGTAGTAGTTAGAAATTTTCATTAAATTAATTATTATAAGCTTACTTAAAAGAAGGAATTAACTGCGGTGTGCTTATAAATAATAGCATAATAGTTTATAATAGTTTATAGATCCTTCTTGCCCATTGATATCATAATACTTAAATAAATATTATATACTAGCTGAAAACCCGCACTTCGCTACGGTGTACATTCAAATTAAATACAACGGTCAATGTATGCAATTAATGCCAAAAAAATATATTTATAATAAATACAACGATCAATATATGCAGTTGATGTAAATATATATATATATATATATATATATATATATATATATATATATATATATATATATATATATATATATATATATATATATATATATATATATATATATATATTTATTTATTTATAAAAAATCGCAAGGGATGTTTTTATAGACAAAATAATGTAGAAGAAAATATTCAAATTAAATCTAATAGGACATACTAAAGAATATGCTACAGTTATTATAGTACAGTTTGATGAACATTTACTGTATGTTAATATTTTTTTGGATAATATCCAATCGTCTGACTTATTAGCAAGAAAAAAATTTCTTTTTTTGTCTATTTACTTGTTATGCTCGTGACGATAAATTTATTTAAAGTACCAGAAAAAAAATCACGTGATCAACATTTAATAAATTAAATTCTAAAAATTAATCTTTAAAAATTCACCAAAAATCAGAAAAAGGAGGTAAAGATTCGAAAAAATGAATGATTTTTAAAATGAATGACTTTTCATACATTATACATGCTACGTATAACAAATGATTTACAAAAATAAAATTTCATACATGATAATAAACAAAAACATAAGGTCAAAAATTAGATTTTCGTAACATACAAACATGGAAATTGATTTATGAAATATCACATTTCATTGAAATTAATAGTTAGTAAAGCCACCTTTCCACGTCAAAGTTTTTTTTATTCCACATGGCATTGATAAAACAATATTTTGAATGAACTTCTGATTAATTAATTTCCAGTTTTGACAGATTGGAGCTTTCAATTCTACAAGTTTATGTGTACTGCATCCCGTCTGAAAATCATTTCTTATACATAGCATGTATAATGTACACAATTTCATTCATTTTTAATGAATATTAAAGAAGTTTTTGTTAAAAAACCATGTTTTCATACATCAATTTCCAACACTGTATAATTCAAGGCGGCACATCAGATTTAAGATTTAAAAATAGATATTTCAATGAATTACGTCTGTTCTTTGAAAATCGCTTTTCATCACTCGACATCATAAATTTCAAAACTCGAATGAGGGGAGGGGGGAAGGGACTCTTAAAATCTACCTTCTTATTTAAAAACAAATCATAAGTCTACATTTGCCTATCTGGGATTAGAAAAATGCAGACAGAAAATCCCTATTCCTCGCAGTTTAAAATAGGGAATGGAAGTGAACAGTGATGTCCCTTGGATTTCTGTAATATGCAAATAAATCTAGATCTAAATTTGATAAATCGAAAAAGGGGGAGTTGGGGGGGAGGAATGCCAGTCTGTTGGCCGCTGATCCATCAGACCAAGGGCTCTCTGATACTTTTTGAAATTTACAAGTAAAATTAACTAGTACAGACATAGCACATGTCTAAGTGGGCAGCAAAACGAATTTCAAAAGCTTCTGGAAAGCGGCCAGACTGTTTCAAATTTAATGTTAGCCAGGGTGCACTACGAGGAGCTTTGCTACTTTACACCCTAAAAGCCAGTAGTAGAAGAAATGAGTATCACTTATATTTTTGCAATCACCCTTAAGACCATCGAAAGCCAATTCCCTGGAGATCTTTGGACTCATGTTTGTACTGAGGATTCTATGAGGAATAGGGGTGTTGGAGTTGGTGCTATTGCCGATGTGTACAGAAAGCTTCTTTCCTTTAACTACACAGCCGGTTCAAATACTACTGCTGTTGATGGTGAATTTGAAGCAATTTATGTAGCCTTGCAGCGACGGATTGCCCATAAAACCTGCTTCTTCCAAGATGTCATTTTATCCAGGTCAGAGCTATAGAACTTTCGACTCAAAACCAATCTATAAGTTCACGACTCTTCTGAACTCCCTTGCACCAGAGCTCTTGCTTATTGAGGTATTTATTGCATTGAGTGTGCAGACCTTTTGGCAAACAAAGATACAACTGTTCTTCAAAAGCCCAGAATGACTTATCGTTCGGACAAACTTTTGATAAATTTAGAATTTATTAAGTTGCACTAATCTGCTATCGCCAAGTAGGCCAAGGGAGAGATATGGCAGTGTCTCATCAATTCGGGTTTTCACATCCCCAGTTTCTCCAGCAATACTGCTGTGGTCTTGTTCGTCTCATAATTGGACACGATTGTCTTAATACTCATCTATTTAATATTCGACTTATGAGCTTTCCGGATTGCTTGCTCTTTTTGCAACTAAGTACATCCTGTAGTATTTGGACAGATGCTTTGCATTATATATTTTTAATTTTGTTCAAAAATATTGGGTAGAAAGTCAGCCAATGGCTTAGATCGTAAAAGCCAGGAATTTGTAAATGACTATTTTATATTTTTATTATAAACTCAAGAGTAGAGTAACATAAACCTCTAGTTCGTTATTCAATCGTCTAAATTATCGATAGATTTTTAAGCACAGCAATTTGGCCATCAACATGGGTTTGTATTAAGAAAATGGTATTTTTTTCCAAAATTCGTGGCATTATCAATATATTTCAACGAAACTGATAGCCACATACTGAAATGAGACTCTTAGAGGTTTTTGTTCTTAAATGAAGGGCCATATTAGAAAAGAAATAAACCGACTTTTTATATTATTGTATTTAGAATAATTTTCTCATTTTCAAAGTTTTCACGGTACTATCTGAATTCTATTCAGTGTACTTCTTTTTCTGCAAAGTTTATACACAAACAGATTATGACATCTATAATGTTATATATTTCGTTTTTGCCTTTTGCATATCTTTGAAAGGGTATTGTAGGCTTTCAACATACGCGATAACTGGTATTTTAAGTTAAATATTGTGAGTGAGACAAGAATTATCACTTTTACTATAAAATTTTATTTTGTATAACTTGATCATTAAAAGTTGAAAGTCAAATAAAAATATCAGATCTGTTCAGAGTTTTTAAAGTATCTTTCCCCCTTTTTCTGTCAAAATATGTAAGCACTCTACACATGCGCCACTCTTTATATAAGATAAAAAACATGCAAACTTACTTTGTTAATTACAATTTTTTCTTAGTTCTTAGTTCTAATTTGTTTAGATGTTTTCAGAAATTTACAGCTACACCACATCGTCTTATCTATATATATAAAACAGTTCCGTAACTGACTCACTGACTGACTGAAATTCAACGCACAGACCAAACCGCTGGACCTAAAGGGCTGATATTTTGCATGGCGATTCTTCATAGTGTAGGGGTGCACTAAGAGAGATTTTTGAAAAATTCTTCTTAGATTGTTTTAAATTAAAATTTTAAGCTGTTTTAGTAACTATTTTTAAGTTTGCATTTAAAATAATAATTTGAGGGTTATAAAATTTATATCACAAAGATCATAAAAATTCCTTTAAGATGAAATCTTTTTCGAATCTTTACCTCTATTTTCTCATTTTTGGTGAATTTTTAAAGATTAATTTTTAGAATTTAATTTATTAAATGCTGATCACGTGATTTCTTTGTCTGGTACTTTAAATAAATTTATCGTCACGTGCATAACAACTAAAGAGACAAAAAAAATTTCTTGCTAATGCGGCAGACGATTGGACATTATTTTGTCTATAAAAATATCCCTTACGATTTTTTTATAAATATATATTTTTTTTCTACATCAATTGTATATATTGATCGTCGCATTTATTATAAATATATCTATATTTATTTTTTTGGCATTAATTGCATACATTGACCGTTGTATTTAATTTGAATGCACTCCGTAGCGAAGTGCTGGTTTTCAGCTAGTATATGATAAAAAACATTCAAACTTACTTTGTTAATTACAATTTTTTCTTAGTTCTTAGTTCTAATTTGTTTAGATGTTTTCTGAAATTTACAGCTACATCGTCTTATATAAAATAATTCTTTCTCGAAAACAGTCACAATTTCCGGAAAAATTCCAGTTTCTTTATGTATTAAGATAATTAACATTTCTGTGGTACGAGATATCCCGGAAAAGTAATATCAGGAACTGATGAATCCGTAGTACATAATTATTTGTGTCTAATTTATTTATCCCATACCTGCATGTTCTCCTTTAATTCTCCTGGGGATATAATGCATGGATTTACATTAAATGAAAGGCAAGAGAATGCATTAATGTAATGAACGTATTTCTCCGGAACTAATCAGATGTGAATATCAGGCTCAATGTTTCATTTCTCTATTAAATAATATATCATAGCTAGATTCCAAAAATGGAGCACATCTGGTCATTATACGTGCTTTATCGATTAAAGTTAATTACAGAGCTGAGTAAATGGAAATATAATTGTTGTGTGCTCGTTCTGGCATTGAGTTATGTGTAATACATAGATGGATATCCATGTACAATCTTCCCTGAACAGCGGTAAAATATTTCAGATTTAGATAGAGCCGAGTTTACTAGGGAAAAGGGGGAATCAGATGTTAATCTATATATAGTACAATTTTTAGAAAGAACTTTTGTAATATTATTTTTGGAAAAAAAACATTGTAAGAGTAAAGAGGAGATAATTTCAGTGAAAGGAAAGAGATAGACAAATGAGGAAGGAAAAATGCTTTAAGGGGGTCCAGGACACAAAATTGTTCGAATTTTCGAAAAAAAATTTATTGCATTAAAAATTTTTTTTGTTCCTTTACGCTTAAAATGACGTTTACATCATGTTTCTATCATAATTAGAACAGGATGAATTATTATTTTTTTTTTTTTGCAACATTCTAATAGCAGCCAATCGCTGTTTAAACCTGTAAGTGCGTTTTTCTGCATGATGGGTTTTTTCCCCATTTCTCGTCTTTAAATTGTTATAAGTCCAGAACCGTTAAAGATAAATGATTGAAACTTGGAACATATCTTTTTCAACTATTTTACTTTAAATTTGATTCAGAAAATTTGAAAAAAATATTTACTTTTGAAAATATGATTTTTAAAAAATAAGTTATATAATTTTTTTTTGTAATTTTTAATCTAAATAGTTTATAATTTCTTATAAAATTAATATTTCAAAAAATACTGAATCAAAATTAAAACTTGTATATTTCTGTTTAATTAAATAAAAAAAATTTGAAATTCGACAAATAGTATTTCGAGTTATAAAGATTTTAAATTACCCCACTTTTATTAAAAATTTTAAATTTCAAAATTTTTTAAAAACTTTTTGAGAAATTTTATGATGTGATTTTGTTTACAAATTATATGGTTGACCATCACAAAAAAATTTAAAATTTTAACTCAATAAATTAAATTTTTTTAAAATGTGTCCCGGACCTTCTTAAAAATTGGAAATCAATGAACGTAAGGTTGATCTATGACATGTCATGGTTTAGTAGTTGCACTGCCGTAGAATTGATATTTCCAAACATTTTATACTTTGTAAACCTGAGTATCAGGTATCATTATATTTACTATTTTGGAGGGCTCTCTACTGTCATCGTTAGACTTTTATTCATAGTTTCTAAACTAAATAATAAGTAACTTAAAGTGACTGCTCACGTTGAAAATGTCATTTTTTGACTATTTTGGTCAATTTCATTTTTTGTAAGAATCGTGTAATTCAAACTTTTCTCTTTTCAAACCGTTTTGATTTTCATTCTGCATCAATTAGAAGCGGAGTTATAGCATTAAAAAATCATCGTCTGCTACAAAATTGATGGGACAAACAACTTTAAATGCGTTTTTATCTGAATTATGTTTTTTAGCACAAATCTATACCGTTATCATGATATCTCACATAATAATGCATATAATTTGGTAAAATTTTCAGGACAAACTTTAGATGCTATTGTTAATGAAATGACGTACAATAATTAATGTATAATAAATAGTTTTTTATTTGGGGCTGTTTTTATAAGGAAAGGAATGACGAATCGGGGAAAATTTCCATATTGGAACATAAAATTGCGTGTATTATTTTTGCATTTTAAAATTTCTCTTAGATTGTAGGTCATTTTGAAAATAACTATCATATGTATCATGTGTGAGAGGCAAATTAAAATTTTAGAATTAGAATTTTGTGCAGAGGGATAAGCGTTTTAGATTAATTTCATTAAAAATTACTTCAAATTGACCAGTTTATAAAAAACTATGGTATTTATAGGTACGTTTTTGCTCCTTTTTTTAAATTTTTAAGTGCTATTTTACCATAAAATGACCAAAAAATCCTTTAAAAAGTGGTTTTTTTTTTTAAATTGCCTCCGACCTTACGACCATAGGAACATGTGATTAACTGTGTTACCTAGGCCATCGCCTTCTAACACAGATATTTCATGAGGGTGACAACGGAGAGCGAAAGTTCCACCGAAATAAGAAAAGGAATGTTCGTTTTTTAACATCTTCGGAAGCTTAAATTGCAACACAAAAGTGAAGCAGAGAGTTTTATGGTCAGAGCTTTGGATAGTGAAACGAAGAGTTCTCAATGGACGTCTCCAGGATCTTCGTGATGCTTCTCTGGTGGAGGCGGAGTCAATAGCTGTCTGAAAGCTGGTTTCAATTGGCAAGTAGAGAGAGGAGGAAGAAAAGAGTTTGGATAGAGAGATAAGGTTCAGAATCCGTGAGTTCTAAAACTAGGAAATCGAGCAAATCCAAAAGGATTTACTCAGAGACAAATAATAAGTGCTAGAAAGAAGTTTAAGGATTGTAAATTGGCTCCGAACGTAGGCAGTTAACTTATAAACCTATTTTATGTAATTAAACTATCTATTGATAATCTACAAGCTGCAGGTTGATATTCCGTCATTAAAAAAGTAATAAAAGTGCTATTTTGCATATAGGAATATGTCCTCTTCGTACCATCTCAGGGCGCAAACGCGAAACTTTTTGTCCGGGACCGGAAGTCTTCAGGAATTGGGGAGAGGGTACAATGAAAATATTTATTAAAAAGAGTTGTCTTCATCACCACTGTCAACTATGTTCAATAATGCCATTGGTGGAATATAACAAATATGCTACTCTTTTAGCTGCAATCTTCAGGGTGGAACGCCTTAAAGATGCAGTATTAAAGTTTACACCTTCAAAATCTAGCCATTAACTTTCACTACAATATCGATAATGATTTACTTAAAGATTTAGCAAATTATGATCATGCTGACCCCTCTAACAGGAAACGGCCTAGAGCCATCCTGTCATTTTCTTAAATGTTTTGTCCTTCGTCCTTATTATAAAAAAATAAAAAATAATACTTGGCTTGCCAAGGTAAAAAACAACAAAAAAAATTTTATAAAAACAAATAAAAATGTATTTCTATCCTTAAACTTTCTCTTTTAATTTTATTCATCTTTGCATCGTTTGTAGACCCTCTTTTCTACTGCACTGCAAGATGCTTACTCACTTTTTCTTTACTATGAACTCACGGATTAGCAGCGGCCCAATCATTTCACTCCTTTCCTATACTCTGTTTCATTGGTTCCCCTCTGCTTATTACCTAAAAGTCTGCAATTGAGGGCGTGGCCCAGGAATTGCAGTTGCGACCCATTTCCTATGGTTCCTATGGTTCTGTTTCAAACAAAGCACATCAGATGGAACAACTTTAACCAAACCAATTGCTAATAACCTCAAAATGGAAAAAGAATTATAATTACCTTTGAAATGGTTTTGGTTTAGGTGCGTTATGTTACGTTAAAATCTTCATACAGAAATAAATAGCACTAAAGTAAACCAAGTACAGCTGTATTTTTCTTAGCAATTCTCTGTAAATAATTGTCTCTAGTAAACAAAAATCATAAAATCTGCTTTGTTTGCAAAATTTTCTTGAGGAGCCCTTACACGACAATTCTACCAGTTTATCCTTAACGGATACTGTTACACCATTTTCTTGGCTCAAAACAAATTATAGAAGATTAAGATCAATGAATGCAATGTGCATGTCTCTATCAGCAGAAACATAAGATCTTTCATGAAGGACGTTTTATACGGACCATTATGTATAACTGTGCTTTAAGTCCATTAAACTCAAGAAGGAAATTTTTATGGTTTGTTATACATGCAAAAAAATTTTTTATATGTGATATAACTCAAACTTTTTTGCAAAGATTCTCCTCATAGTCTTGTACAGTGTTCCTGGACTGTTTTTACATTAGAGGTTGGATTAAAAAAAATTATGTACACAAATAGTTTTTAAAAATATTTCTTCATAGAAAAGTTTTGCTTTGTAGCAATTAAAAACTTTTATAAGGAATATTTTATTATATCCTGAAGAAAAATTAACCTCAAATCTTTTCTAGGTATTCAAGGAGAAAAATCATGCGTTTAGTGCTATTGGTTGGGTCAGGTAACACATTAAAACTAAATGCATGTGAAGTTTATATATTAAACCATTTTAAAACAAAATTTCACATTGCTGAAGAGTTTTTGGTAAAGTAATATTTATATTAAATATTTATCGAATATTTCAAGGCAAAAAAATCTTTACGTAATACCTATGAATAATAAAATGAAATGTTGGTACTCTCACCACTATTTTCAGAGAAAAATATAAATCGGTAAGGAGTAATAAGTTTGTGATTAAGGGTCTATATCGAGGTTATGGATCCCTGCCCTCTGGTGCCTCGTTAATGTACCATGTTTATGTGATGAAGATTTAAAAGCGTTAATAATATATAAAATGCATGATCTCTTAATCTATATATATAAAACAGTTCCGTAACTGACTCATTCATTCACTGACTGACATACAACGCACAGACGAAACCGCTGGACCTAAAGGGCTGAAATTTTGCATGGCGATACTTTTAAGAGTGTAGGGGTGCACTAAGAAAGATTTTTCAAAAATTCTTCTTAGATTTTTTTAAATTAAATTCTTAAGCTGTTTTTTAAACTTTTTTTTACGTTTGCATTTAAAATAATACATTGAGGGTTATAAAATTTATATCACGAGAAAGATCATAAAAATTCCTTCAAAATGAAAATTTTCGAATTTTTACCTCCATTTCCTGATTTTTGGTGAATTTTTAAAGATTAATTTTTAGAATTTAATTTATTAAATGCTGATCACGTGATTTCTTTTTCTAGTACTTTAAATAAATTTATCGTTACATGCATAACAACTAAATAGACAAAAAAATATTTTTTTTCTTGCTAATGCGGCAGACGATTGAACATTATTTTGTCTATAAAAATATCCCTTACGATTTAAAAAAAAATATATTTTGTTTTCTACATCAATTGTATATATTGATCGTCGTATTTATTATTTATATATATATATATATATATATATATATATATATATATATATATATATATATATATATATATATATATATATATATGTAACATGTGGACACCCAAGGAGAGAGAAGACTGGTATCCAGAATGTCACAAGGGATGAAGAGTAGTCGTGGCTCGAAGAATAGACAACTCTGCAAGTTACGGCATCACAAAACTTTATTAGGAGGAGAGTACGTCTCCCCAAGACAGTTACAAAATCCGAAAAGCGCACATGTATGTTGATCAGACTGCTTATATAAACTTTGTCATGTGATCATGATAGCGATTAGGGATTTGCTGTTGTCGACAAGTCACATGGTGTTTTATGTAATCTGCGGAAAGCCTATATGAAATTTTGACTGACGCTACGCAGGTTTGGAAAAGGAAGCCATTTAATATTTTCCACTAGAGGCCTTTTAGGACTTAGATTTGAAAACGAAAGTTAGCTCGTACGCCCAAGGGAATTTAGAATAATGTTAGATTTTAAAATGGTATGGGGTTTTTAATGTTATAGAATATCCCCCCGTCCGAGAAGAGGCTGACCAACAATGCCTGCATTGGAGGACAGACTCACCCGGCCATGTGAGAAAAATGGGCGTCGACCACAAATTTGGAAAAGTTTGAAAAGGAACATATGTTTTAAGTTAATTTAGTATGATGATCACATACATTGACAAGACATTGCACATTTCAATATTGAATACACAAAAATACACTAATGATTTCCTAATTTATGAACACAATAAAAGCAAAAAAAAAATTATAGTAATTAATGATCAACTATAGAAAATTGTAAATTATGTAAATTTCTTCTCATATTGTTGCTTTGAAAAAAAATTAAATTTAAAAATGTATTTATCATCAACTGAAGACAATGTTGAGCAGGGCGGCGCCTCCCCACACAACACAATCTCAGAAAAAAATCAATTAACATAACCAAAAATTTGTAAACTACCAAAAATTTTCACTGGAAACATACATTTAATACAATATCTACCATCATCTCGATTTGAATAATACAAAATAACAAAACATAGTAATAAAAATATTAAAACAAACAAAAATTAAGTAACAGAAGTTGACTTTGATAACAAGTTGAAAAATTCAAAAATTCTTCCTCAACGTTCACTACTATGGAGTGAGTCCAAAAAAAAATTTTTTTATTTATTTATCTTGTAATGAATTATCTGTGCAACATTTTTAGTCCTTTCACAGTCATTAGTATGTTGAGGAAAATACACCAATTAAAAAAATCACAGTCTTTGTGTTGCTGTTTCTTATTTCTGCTTCACCAACGTAGAATACATAAACATAACATTATTTTGGCTTGTTTACATATCAAGAAAAATAGTTCTTCAGTTATATAATAAAAATCATAGTTTATAATAAAAATTTTTTCATTATAAAATTTCAATAAAACTTACACTTTCAATAAAAATCACATTTCAAATATATAAATTGTATATAAAAATTACAGAACATATTATTCATTATCTAGTTTTCGTATCTTTATTTATCTCATTATTTTTTTCTTAATATCCCATATCTTCTTTATTTCAATATTACTTATTATAAAAAAAAATCTCTTTTTAATATCCTTCCTATTTCTTATTATTCTCATTTCATCATTTCCTATATTCGTTTTTATTCCGACAATATTTATTCATTCCAAAATTCTATTCAATATTCTTTAGTTATACGTATTCATATTTATTCTAACTTTATTTATTTATTCTCAATACTTTTCACTTTATTTTCAAATTATTTATTTACTATTCATTTGTGTACACTTATTTTAATTCTACGTGGATATCCAATTTTTGTGTTGTAGGTACCTTGTTGTATGTGTGTTCCCCAACTCTTAGTCTCAAATTTCTTAATTCTACCTCTAAGCAGTGAGGGGTTGTGTTTATGTTTGTGTAACAAGTGGGTTTCCTTTCTCCCTATTGTTCTCTGACGAATAAGGAGGAAGAGTCTTTTAGCCGTACAGTGGACTAACCGTGAATCTCCGACAGAATATGACTGCATTGAAAAACAGCATCTTGCATAGTACAAAGATGGAGAAAAAGGAAAATGTGCAGTTGTCATACCTGTGGGAGTATAATATATAGAAATGGGAGGACAAAAGGAGTGGCCATCCCAGCCCTGTTTTAGTCATTACTCAAGCATATGATCTTCAGCACTTTAAGTGACTGAGTTGATGAATTAAAAACAAATAGCAAAAAAAAGTTAAATAAGATCTTAAACAGTTGGGACGACATCCAACGCGCTTCTAGAGGTGGGTGATAGGAAAGTGTATTCAAGGAATAGAAAATTTACTGAAAGGTTAAAGAAGTAGAGTTGTCATAGTCGGTGTTTAAATTGAGATCCAAAAAAAATTCACATATAATAGTATTCTTAAGAAGAAAGTTTAAGTAAGACAGGTTTTTTTTTTCTTTTTTAAATATCTTTAGTAGGACAACACATAATTAATTATATCAATTAAAAAAATATATAATGATGTTAAGCATCACATAGAAAAGAAAAAAAATGGATCTAATGTTTGTCATTATTCGTGGTGTAGTTTTAAGTTCTCTGGTGCATTATAATATCTTAATCTGCAAGCATGGACAATTTCAGAATCTCGTTTAGTGTGAAAATTTGGTTTATCAATTTTATATTCAATAGAATCAAAAATGCACAACATATGAAAGTATTAAACACACACTAATAAAATATTTCTAATACTAATAATAATAATAATACCTCAATATTCTCTATCAATTGCCATAATTTAATGTTAACGTCCAAATTTCAATTTCGAAACTATTATTCTATCAATTGACACAAATAATCAAAATTCTTTTACCAATACCCATCTCAGTTTTATTAAGTTAATCATGAAATCGATAAACCAAAATTAATTTTTCTTTTCTTATATCACATTTCGGTATGAATCCCCGTTGTATACTTTCGATATTTTCTTATTTGTATTCAATATTTTATAAACATATATCTCATTATAATATTCTGTTTTCTATTTATTTATTTTCTTCTTAACTAAGTTTCATCAACATGTACTCACGAAGGTTCAAAACCAAATGTAATATTTCAATATACCAAATAAAATACTTAAATTCTTAAAACACTTATAATCTCTATATATAGTAAATATTCATGTGGCTAGCAATGAAATTTAAATACACAAAACTTAAATTATGATCCTTCACTTGAAATCAAACCCCGAAATCAAAACCAAATTTATAACGGACGAGAAAACAGAAGTACATCATGATTAAAAATAACTGAAAACATTTTAAAAATATATACGATTCATGTTTACAGAAGCCAGATAACTAACCATATCAAATTTATATTAAGCAAAATCATTATTAAATTTCGTTAAAATTTGTTCTAATTGTATCAGAGTATCAATATCATTAAAATCCCAATATTTAGACATTACATACAATTTTTCATATAACATTCTAAGAACTTTTAAAATTTCATTGACAACCTGTCTTACCTTTAATTTTTGTTGATTTAAGACCGAATTTTATTATATGGCACAAAATAAATTTACTTTAGTGAAATCCAAAATAAAAACAAAACATTCATTTTACTGAATTCAGCTCAATAGTCAAATGAATCTACTGACATCATGAATTTGTTAATTTTTCTGTTCACAAATGGAAATGTGTCAGTTTATTATTATTCATTATTTCAAATTCTTATATTTCCACAACAAATCTTCTATTTTATTAAATCATACACCTCCATTTAGGGTATAACCATCTCTAAACATTATCTTTCCCATTAAACATTTTCAAGAAATTACGTACTTTTATATGAAAAAATATACACTTAAAATTCTATCCAAATGCAAATAAAAATATAAAACATTTTATAAAATAAAAAACTAAAATTCACATTATAAGCCATTGTTTTTCTTCACTTTCGTTTTAGTTTTATCATAGTTACTTAACTAAATCAATAATTTGAAAATACTTTCAAAAACACATTTATAATAAATTTTTATCAGTATCTATTAATATTAAAATTTTTCACCCTTAACAATAATTCGTAAATTTTAGCTTACCAATTGAAGTGGTTATTCACACTCTTTACCATTATCCTTATTAATTTTCACCATTACATATCTTCATAGTTTTAACATTTACAGCTCGGTTCTGAATTTATCTTGGTGAAGTTCTTGGCTTAGTTAGTCCCAGTACACAGTATCCCAATTGGAACACTATGAATGAGCACTTTAAAGAAAATTTTTTTTGACACACAATTTTTTCTTTTTCTTTTTCGGAAGTTGTAGAAGCTTTCCTTTTTGTAACATTTTAAGAATGCACTATTGCGTTGAACTGCTGGAACAAAGTTGTATCGCGAACACATTTTTCTGTTATGCACACAATTTCGATGACCTAACACTTTCACTGATGATTTTTGAACTGGCGGTGATCTACTTTCGTTTTCTGCGCCGCTAACTCGGTGCGGCGAAATTCACTAAAACATTGAACTCGTGGGAAACCTGTATCAGCCGACGATCCTTGTGAATCGTAAATACACACATTCCGGCACAAGATTTCTGAAAAGGAAAATACACAATTTTTGAAGAAACACCGGAATTGGACGCCCACACGTTGAAACTGATCCAGGATGAATCTCACGGCAAGCCGAAGCACTTATTGACAATCACACTAGCACCGAAATGGGGCTGTTCACGCTGGCTTCCAATCGAAGGTCGCACATGGAGCTGATTCATCATCGTAAGGCAGAAATGCGCACTAATGCACCAAGCGAAAGCGAAAAATTCACACGCGGTAACGCTGAAACGAAAACGCCGAAATGCCTTGGAAAATCCAGTGGGATGTTGTCGCAGCAGGTGAAGTAATCCTGGACGACTAATCTGTAACATGTGGACACCCAAGGAGAGAGAAGACTGGTATCCAGCATGTCACAAGGGATGAAGAGTAGTCGTGGCTCGAAGAATAGGCAACTCTGCAAGTTACGGCATCACAAAACTTTATTAGGAGGAGAGTACGTCTCCCCAAGACAGTTACAAAATCCGAAAAGCGCACATGTATGTTGATCAGACGGCTTATATAAACTTTGTCATGTGATCATGATAGCGATTAGGGATTTGCTGTTGTCGACAAGTCATATGGTGGTTTATGTAATCTGCGCAAAGCCTATATGAAATTTTGACTGACGCTACGCAGGTTTGGAAAAGGAAGCCATTTAATATTTTCCACTAGAGGCCTTTTAGGACTTAGATTTGAAAACGAAAGTTAGCTCGTACGGTTAGATTTTAAAATGGTATGGGGTTTTTAATGTTATATATATATATATATATATATATATATATTTATTTATTTATTTGGCATTAATTGTATACATTGACCGTTGTATTTAATTTGAATGTACTCCGTAGCGAAGTGCGGGTTTTCAGCTAGTAAAGTATAAAAATCTAGTATAAGTAAGATAGTTTTATTTAACAAAGTTAAATTGCTAAAAAAAAGTTTATGAATTTATTTGTTAGTTTTCACATTAAAAAAAACCAAATAAATAGTTTATTTTTAAATGCATCTTGTCAAAGTTTAAATGAAAGCAGATGATTGATTCTTTTAATAATAAATTATAATTTAAGACATTTTATGCAAATATGTTCAAGGAAAATTTTAAATAATACTTTCTTAATCTGTTAGACTCTTTCTCTGATAGTATAATTTTGGATATTTTATCACTCTGTACTCTATACAAATGCATGATCATTAATTATACTGAAACAATTAAATATGATTCCTATGATATCATTGAAAATTTCTATTAGTAATATGAGATAGAGTTACTAATAAAAAAATTATTTCGCTATCATAGCTCGAGAAAAGCAACGAGAATTATTTGGTCGCCTTAAAACAAAAACAAAAAAAAATTTAAAGAGCTATTTTCCACTCCGAATTTGAAGAATTCATACTTTTACGAGCAGCAAGCATTTTCAAAATATTGTCGCGCTTGAATTAAAGTTTCTTTTGCTGTTACTTATTTGTGTTTTTTCTATCAAAGGGCGTTAACTAGTTTAAATGTTACATACTATGAAAAACTAAATGATATACCACACTTCTTACTTATTTTTAAATATTTCTGAAAATCTCATTTTTTTTCTATAATTGAATGTAAAAAAAATGGCCAAATGTGGTAAAAATATGGTATCTTTGATATGAGTAGCGAAAGAAATAATAATAAAAGTCGTAAAAATCGGATCAAATGTCATGAAGTTTAAAGGTACTACAGTGGAGTGCCGATAATTCGAATTGATTGGGACCGGACCCTTTTCGGATTAACGAATTTTTCGGATTAAGCGAAATCATTCTTAAAATATATTTAAATTGCATAATAAAACGTGATTACATAAATATTACATATTGCGTGTGATTACACAGTTTATTTTATAAGGTCTGTCTAAACATAACCATATCTCCGGACGCAATAAGAGAGCGGAACGCTGCCTAGTACAGTACAGTAGAGTGTAAGTTGTTCGTTCAGTAGAGAGTAAGATTTTAGACGATCAGTAGAGAGTAAGATTTTAGACGATCAGTAGATTGTTGAAATGGTTTTGAAAGAACCTGTCAACGTGTCAGACGAGAGTGAAGGTGGAGCGGACGGTGACAGCGAGCAGAGAGTATCCCACTCAGACGCCGCTGCTGCGTTGGATGTAGTGCTAGGCTACTTAGAGCAACACTCTGCCGCGACCAGAGCGGACACCATATTTCTGACGCGTTGGCGTAATTTGGCTTCAAGGGAGAGGTATTCTTCTCTTCGACAAAAAAAAAAATTAACAGATTTTTTTTCAAACCAATGTAGTTCAGTAATAATTAGTCCAGTACATTGTCTAACTTTCAATTTTCTTGTGATTTTCAGAAACATACTTTATATTACTGAGTATCACTGTGGTTATATTGTTCTTTTTGACTTTTGGTTTCGTATTAAGTGGACTTTCGGATTACTGAAGTTCAGATTATCGGGATTCTACTGTATTTGATTATATTTCGAAAAGTATTCTTCAAAGAACTTAGACAATACACGTTGATTTCATATAAAAAATTCCCTGTTTTTCGGATTTCAATACTGCTTACTACTATTAGCCTAAGGAGAAAACTTTTGAATACAGGCCCTGATTTTCCATTAGGCCCAGTAGACCCGGGCCTAACTCCATTTCTTTAAATCCGGGTTGCCATTTCTTTAAATATCTACATCTAAATGAAAAAATACGGAATTAAAAATATGAATTAATTAATGTGTGGTTAGAAAATACTAAATAAAAAACTCCTTATATCTTAACATTGGGATTCAAGATCTGGTACCCCAGCTAGTGTACCACCTAATTCCGAATCCAAACTCAAGGATAAACAAATTACATAATCGGACTCTCAACTACTTTGGAAAAAATTGGCTGTGGTAGAATTATTTTTAAACCCTTCTTCTAAATTCATTTTCTATTATTGTACTACTGTACTCACATTCGACCCAAATTGATATCATACATTAGATTAATCCGCATTGAGTGTGCCCATATATTGTATCTCAATCTAAAAAAGAGATTTTCAGGAAATAACTCATATTACTTCTTTCATGGCATGGATTTTTGGCTGTCAAATAAACTGGTGATACGGCGCAAAGAGTCTGGAATGGTTTATGTCTTCATCCTATGCAGCGTCATAAATTCTCGGAAAAGCTATGCAGATCATGAAATATATCCTCCGATCTTACATTTTTCGTCTGAATACTCTATTTTGTGAGTTCCTTTCAAACCATATTTTTTAAATATGTGAAACTTGATGTATTGAGTCCGATGAACCAGTTATAAATGCTACTGAATATTTCAAATTTTTATTCAGGGAATATTTTTTTGCTATGATATGTATATTTTTATTATTAGCATGAAACTGACAGAGCGAATTCCTCAGTAAAACTCTCGGATCTTAGTAGATTCCTTTATTAAAGTGCAGATGTTACTCAAATTATATATATTATTTTAATTGTTAGTTTAAATAATTTCGTAGGAAAGGGCTTACCATCTTTTTGAGCTCTTAAAGACGGCTACTGACTTGTAACAAAACGCTGTTGTTGTTTGGTGTTGTGGCTTATGCCCCTTGACCGACAGTATATCAGTCCATGTTGTTGTTGTTGTTGCTTATGCCCCTTGACCGACATCCGACAAGTAACATCAGATCAAGTCCCGAAGGCTATGGGCGATGAAGCTGCGGCTCCTGTTTTGAATTAGCACCACAAGGGTCAGAGTCCGACTTGGCTAAATGACCGGTCCCATAATTTTGAACCGTGTCAAGTGACGAGACCGGAACACTTGACCCCGCACCTCCAGAGGTAAATTTGAGAACTTGGAGGACATTGTAGCCACGCCCTATTTTACGTGTCCTGCCTACCATTAGTGAACACGGCGGTAGATTTGCAGCGACGAGCATCGAACCAGGGACGTTCAGATCTATGGACCGTTGCTCTTGCCAACTGGGCTACCGCACCCCGTCATATCAGTCCATATATGCTATTGGTCAGAGTGGTGCGACTCCGGTTTTAAATCGCACCACAAGGGTCGGAGTCCGTCTTGGCTAAATGACCGGCCCCGTAATTTTGAACCGAGTCAAGTGACGAGACCGGAACACTTGACAACGCACCTCCAGAGGTAAATTTGAGAACTTGGAGGACATTGTAGCCACGCCCTATTTTACGTGCCCCGCCCACCATTAGTGAACACGGCGGTAGATTTGCAGCGACGAGCATCGAACCAGGGACGTTCAGATCTATGGACCGCTGCTCTTGCCAACTGGGCTACCGCACCCCGTCATATCAGTCCATAAAGGTTATTGGTCAGAGTGGTGCGACTCCGGTTTTAAATCGCACCACAAGGGTCGGAGTCCGTCTTGGCTAAACGACCGGTCCCGTAATTTTGAACCGAGTCAGGGTCGGGACCAGTACACTTCACCCCGCACCTCCAGAGGTAAACTTCGAGAACTCCGAGGACATTGCAGAAACGAGAGGTTTTTCGTGCACCAGCCGCCATTATCGTACACGACGGTGGATTTGTCAGCGACCGGCATCGAACCAGAGACGTTCAAATCATCGATTCACTGCCTTGGCCAACTGGGCCACCGCGCCTCACAAAACGCTATAATGTAATGTAATGTAACACGATCATTCGGTAGTCAGTGCCTGAAAGCGAGTGACGAGACGAGCCACTCTAGTTGAGCAATCATGCTCCACTGGACTGTCGGTCTTGTCACGAATCCCATTGATCCTTACAATGCAAGTCAGTTCAGGTGACACTAAACTGACCGAAGTGGAGCAGCTTTTGAGCCGAGCATACAAAATGAGTATTCGCGAAGAAACATGGGCAGACTTGTAATGAAGTACTCGCCACGAGTACTACATTAACAAGGTCACGTTACAAGTCAGTCGTCGCCTTAACCCTTTGAGGGGCACCGTTTGCACAGTGCAAACGACAAAACTAGTCTTATTTTCACTTGCATTCAATGTATTCCAGTTAAATGAGCAGGAAAATGGCTAGTACTGCCATCTGTTATCAGTTTAAAGAAGTAAAAACATTTTGCAACCTTTAATTCGAAATTTTTTTAAGATTCTTTAGATTAAAAGAAATCGGTAAAAAAATCTGCACACCGATCTGCACGCGATCTGCACACGATCTCCACCGTGAAAACGGTGGAGGTTTTTGCCCCTGAAAGGATTAAATGTTACGACTGACTGTATCAGCAAAAACGGCAGGAAAATTGGAAAAAGGATTTAATATTCTTCATTATAAAATGCTCATTAATGTTACATTAAAGCCTAGTATCAACATGAAATGATAGTATCAGCAACTTTTAATATAATATTGTTTCGTCATTCACCACTTAATTTATGCGTTATTCATATAGTATAACTGTTTATAAAAATTATTGTTTAGATTAACGCCACTTTGATTATTCACCCTGGTCTCCTTCCCCTTTCTTAACTCTCCTTTCAACCTCTTCTAAATTCTAATTTACATTTGCCGTTGCTTCTGGTTCTGACCTGTGTTTTTATTTGAAGGAACGACCTCAAGACTTTCCTTACTGATTTTTGCTTAATCATCTGCTATCGTAAATTATTATTATTATTATTTTTTTTTTTATTACTTTTATTTATTTTTATTTATATTTTTTTTCTTAAACCTGACACATTAAATTGTTGTCAGTTTATATATATATTCACTTATTTATTTTTATTTATTTATTTATTATTATTATTATTATTATTTTAATAATTATTATTTTAATTATTATTATTATTCTAACCTTCAAGTCAACACTTTTCTTTTAATCCTGAGAACGGAAATATAGCCACAAAAAATTATCCATACCGAGAATATGGAGCCCTGGTCTCTGGTGCCTCGTTAATGTACCATGTCTATGTCTATTTTTTAGATTTACCAATTGTTCCCAAGTGTAATGTACATTATAACTCTTCTCTAACTAATAACCACATTAAAATTGTCTTAAAAAATTTCTACGCTATGTAGATTTTCATCTTTTTCTATAGATAATTTTTCAGTGAATTATGAAATGTTGCTTTATGTTCATTTATGAAACCAAATTCTTCTTTTTAGTAATTACTTTGTTGATACATCAAACCTGAATCTTTGCCTTTTACGAGGTTTAGCTCATTTTTTAACCGCTAAATTTTAGCCAGAAAGAAAAAAAAATTATAAATATTTGCCTTTCAGCTAAGCAATTATAATATGCTCTTCATTAATTTTGAATCTAATAAGTTTCTCATTTTACTGAATTTTAAATTACTTTAATAATTACCATTTTTTCACTTGACTCCTTACTTCGTAGTCTTTTTTTTCTTGGGGGGGGGGGGGGTATTAGCGGTTTTTTTAAATTATAGAGAGTTGTTTGTACACTGCTGGCCACTGTAAATGCAACACCCTGAAGGAAACATGCAAATAACATGAAATTTACAACATGCATTAGCGGAGGTGAGATATGCAAATGATTAGAATTTCAGCTCAGACGCACATCACGCGCGCCTGTGGCGCCACTTAAAAGCGCTATTTTAAGCTTGGAGATTTCGACGATTTCAAGTTCGGCAATTGTGTTTTTCTTGTGGTTTTTTCAAAAAACGATCAATTATGCTTCGTCGAAAACAGCGATCATCTTTTTATCAAGTATCCTAGTTCGACAGAGGAAGGATAGTGGCCTACCGAGATTGTGGATTATCTTTCAGGGAAATCGGTAGTCGTGTTGGATGAAACCAAACAACTGCAATGCGGATATGTGATCGTTGGATGCAGGAGGGTACGACGGACCGGCGTGTTCGATCGCATCCACCAGAGCGCACCACTTCACGTGATGACAGGCAAATTGTGCGCATGGCAGTGACGGATCGCTCAGTCACATCACGAACCATAGCACAGCACATGCAGTCTGTAACGCATCATCCAGTGTCTGCGCGTACCATTCGACGCCGTTTACAGCAGAGTGGTCTGTCCGCAAGACGTCCATTGCTTTGTCTACCCTTGACGCAGAACCACAGACGTCTCCGCCGCCAATGGTGCGATGACAGAAGGATGTGGACGGCAGAATGGAATGAAATTGTCTTTACTGACGAGTCACGCTTCTGTCTGCAACACCACGATGGTCGCATTCGAGTCTGGAGACACCGTGAAGAGAGGATGCTGAACAGCTGCGTTATGCACCGCCACACTGGTCCTGCACTGGGTATTATGGTATGGGGCGGTATTGGATATCACTCTCGCACACCTCTAGTACGCATTGCCGGTACTTTAAACAGCCAGCGCTACATCGGTGTTGGAGCCAGTTGTCCTTCCTTACCTCCAGGGCTTATCCACAGCCATATTTCAACAGGATAATGCGAGACCACACGTGGCACGCATTGTCCAACGGTTCTTCGTCAATCGCCAGATTGAATTGCTTCCCTGGCCGCCTCGTTCTCCGGATCTTTCGCCGAAAGAAAACATGTGGTCCGTGGTTGCTCTACGATTGACCCAGATTCCATCCCCAGCTGCCACAGCAGATCAACTTTGGCAACGTGTGGAAGCTGCTTGGTCTGCTGTACCCCTAGAACTCATCCAAAGTCTCTTTGAATCAATGCCGAGGCGTGTGGCAGCGGTGATCTCCAACAATGGCGGCTACTCTGGCTACTGATTTTGGCAGGAACCACACTTCACAGAAGTCTATAAATTTAATCATTTGATACTTGGTCAACATGTTATCTACAAAATAAATGTTGTTGTGATATCTCTTGTCTTTCTTGGTGTTGCAATTTGGGTGACCAGTAGTGTATTAAGAAAGTTTGTTGTTGTTGCATTGATCTACGACGATTTATTTTGGTCCGATTTATTAAATCCGGAGCATTCACTATGACTTTGTTAATTTGAAGTTATCATTAGATCTCTTGGTTTTTCTATTACCGAAGAATGCAGGCCATAAATTTTACAATAAATCCTTCATATAAGGATATTATTCGTACTCTTGAGAAAAAGATCTCTCTTATGTCAAAAAGTCTTCACCTTTTGGATTTCAATTTTCGTATTTCAACATGTAAATTTTCTCACCGAGGAAAGCTCATACTGCACACTGCTGTGGAAGAGCTAAAATTAATACAATAACGTAAAAATATACAAAACGTAATTAATTCCCTTAAGTGAAAACAAACATCCAAAATGCTTCACAATCTAAAGCTTTTAGACAACCGGCACTATCTCACGAGTTAATGTGCTAAGCCTAATCTCACCCGTTTAACCCTGCAGCGGGCACACCAATTTTTGGAACGCCAGTAGGCGCGCGTGGCACAAAGTGCAACGTCTCTTTCAACCTTGATTATTCCTTTTGTAATAAACTTTCTTTTCAAATTGAAAATAATAATTCTGCGTTTTATGACGAGATATATAATGTTGATGATATTGAGATATATTTATAATTAAAGTTCAAAGAACTCAGATACGATAGCCTTATTTCAAAACTGTCCGGTTTATTGGATCTAAGGACAACTTGCGAATTGATTCCTATTATGTATAAAACCTGAAAAACAACGAGATTCTAACATCTTCGTGATATGCGGGATACCGTGTAATAGCTGCACATTTGATCGACTACATCGACTCCTGCTTTAGTCGTATTGTAAACCAATATAATCGTTGGTTTATCACAGTTAAATAACGATTAACAATAAATGGAAAGGAATACAAGGGTCAGAAAATAATACCTGCATTAGAAAGGGTGTAGCTCTAAATAGAAAAAGCTTAGAACATCCAAACCTTACATGTAAAAACAAACCATTCAAAATTACGAAAATGCTGCACTTTGTTCACTCCGCTGAAGGGTTAAATAAAGCACTGGGGTCCACAGTTTGTGCTTTAAAGTAAAAAAAGTAATAAAGCTTTAAAATAAAATATATAATTTATTGGTGGTAAAAAAACACTTTAAAAATATTTAAAACTAATTCGTTGTATCTCGATATTACGTAAAAAACATTTTTCTCATTTTTATTATTTCTCCTAGCAGCTGTCCTAAACCTTTCATCCCGTGAAATTCCTGTAATTATTTTCCTGTCAAGAACTTTGTTTATCTCCTGTATCAAATGATATCTAACACAATGCTCTATTTTCTATTCCGCTTTTTCACAGTTATCCAATTATCTCACTTCACGTAACTTTTCATACGCATTACCAGAAATCTCTATGTTCGAGGGCGTGGCCTTAAAGACGCATCTCCCCACATCCCTCTTAATGAGGTTCCACATATTTCCAATTCGGAATTCAAAGGGCTTCCTGGTTTCTTTCATCTTTCCTGCCAACCATGGAGCTTCCTGACTTCGGTTGCGAATATCGGAATTTTTTTATTCCTCTAGACCAGAAACTGATCTCATATTTGAGCTACCTTGCCGGCTATCACAGCTTTCTTAAATTGATCTATTTACCTTACGCAAACTCTACATTCAACGTTGAAATGTCATTGCAAATGCAAAACATGATTTTTATTCTTGGATTGCTGGGAATCGGGAGATTTTGCAGATAACTTTAAGTACTGACTGGGTCTGGCCATTTGGCTTTTATTTGGAGTGACACTTTTTTTTCTGTTTTTCAGAGTAATCATTTTTTAATTGTTTAAAAAAATATTTGAACTTTGAAATTCTCGATTCGACACGGTACAATTATTCGATACGATATGAGGCACTGCGACAATTTCGTCAATGAGCTTAAATTTCTCTTGCTTTGTGTTACTTTCCCTATTTGGTAATGAGATGTCATGAACGGCGGGAATAATGTTTCAGGGAGTAACAGGGAGAATTTATGCATATCTAAAGCATACCGATACTTGTTGAAACCGGCTTAAAGAAGTATATTTTGATGCCAGATAACTACTAATGATCAATACGGGTGGATGAGTTTGTGACACTTTAGCTTTTTGTACTTGAAAAATGGCTGAATTTATAAGACCTAAACATTTTGTTGATTGGATTTTTTTTACTTGGAAAACGCCTGAGTTTGTAACACGTTAGCTTTTTGTTGATTAGTTTTTTTGTACTAGTAAAACGGCTTAATGAAGTACAGGGAGATTTTTTTTAAACTGACACTACTCAGAGCCATCTGTAGCGCGATCTATCTGCTGGAATTTTACCAAAATTGAGAGAGAGACTAAGGGCGACATAGGAAAGAGTTTGCGTGAAAAAAAAATTAATTCCAAAAGTCACCGATAGGGGACGATATGGCGCTTTTGTTGTCAGGAAACCCGAGAATTTGCATAAAAAGCAAGTAAAACGTCAAAATGCAAATTCATGACTATGTAGTCGAGAGCAGCGCTAGTATTTTGGGCTATCGGTGCGGAATATGTTACTCCTTCGCTTTACATAAGAAAAGGTCATCAGTCCCTTTTTTCCACTGGCATGGCCACCTCGCTCCCCGGACCTAACCCATGTGACATCTTTCTGTGGGGTTATTTAAAGTCTAAGGTGTATCTTGGTGGAGTCTCGAACTTGGCGGCCCTAAAGGACAACATATCCCGGACTGTGATGAACATTCCTGGTGGCATGTTACGTTTGGTCGTTGAGAACGTAATGTTCAGGATGCAATGTGTCGTCTACCAGGACTGTGGTCACATTGAAGGAGAGAGAACGGAATTTTCTGCACAAAGTGGTGTTGCAGTGAAATTTCTTTGTTATTAATTTGTCTGCTTGCAACTTGTTTGGTATTCATCTCTTATCTTTATAGCCCAAAATACTGGCGCTGCTATCGACTACATAGTCGTGAATTTGTATTTTAATGTTTTACTTGACATATATGCAAATTTTCGTGTGCGCCGACAACAACAGCGCCATATCGTCTCCTAGCGGCGACTTTTGGAACTAATTTTTTTTTTCACGGAAACTCTTTCCAATGTCGTCCTTAGTCCCTTTATCAATTTTGTTGAATACAGATAGATCGCGTTACAGATGGCTCTGAGTAGTGTCAGTTTAAAAAAAAAATCACCCTGTATATAGTGATGCCAAACAACCAATAATGTCGGTCAATCACGGGCGGCTGAGTTTGTAACACCTTAGTTTATGTTCTAATAATTTAGCCGGCTAAACATCAAACAAGAAATGTAGCATTAATTCTAAATGGAGTTCTTTTCATAAATTATGATGAAACAATAAGTCAGACGTCTGTTATACAGCAGATTTATTCTGTGCAGGACTTAAAATAGACATGCGATGAATTAACATTGCTAATAAACACTTTCAGTTTTCTATCTGTTAACATGCATTGTCTCGAAATCATCAAACGTGAACACTGGTCTTAACTATGAAAATAGTTATTAATTTTCTTTCTGTTACATTCGTTTCAGTTTGCTGAAGGCCTGATTTTTTTTGTAAGATTTCTATTACGTTTAGCACATTTTTTAATGAATGCTTTACGCATAGATAATCAATCCCAAGAGATGGGCTGAAATTAGTAAAAAGTGTGTTTGTTTATATGTCTAGACATCTAAATCGATTCAAAATGGCAACAAAAAAAACTCTCTTAAGTTACGTCGTTAGGAATTGAAAGTTAAGAGATATCTGAAATTTATGGGGAATAAAACTCTTCTTATAGTATGCAAGGGGATACTATACAGTAATATATTTTTCATGTTAACATGTCTGTTGAATAGGAAATGCAATCTAATGAGAGGAGTTGAAGTTTCAAATTATTAACGCCAACCGTGTAGCCATAGCGTGGATTTTTTTTTGTTTGTTGAGATAATACGTGTAAGAAGTGAAAGATATTTATATAAAAATTGAAATTTATCCGGGAGAGATAGTGTGCATAAAATGCAAAATTTATTCAATGTTGAAAATGAAAAACTTACTATACATCATTTATGCATAAAACTTTTCTACTGGAGTTAGTATGACGTTATAGTGTTTTGCAGAATTTTATATATATGGTCATAGGTGTAGCGTGCTTCTAACTTTTTATTTATTTTTTATTTTTTTGGGGGGGGCACAAATTGAATTCAGTTAGGGCGCTCCTCAGCGCACTGACTGCCGGACAGTCCTTAAAATATGAAATATTATGATTTTTTTAATTGATTAACAATAGAATTGATGTTTGAGTAGTATTTAAAATTCATACAATGAGAAAAATAAGTATAATATAAATAAAATGTGGAAAAAGATATAGCATCGAATTTTTGTTATGGATCATAGCATCGTTAAAAGCTATGTTAAGGCTAGAGGCACAATCGGAATCTTCAGTTTCACAGTTTGAAAAAGTGGGAAAAAAACTATTTTCTTAAAAGTTTTCTACAATTTTCAGATTTTAACTGAACTTCTATTAACGCTTTAATATATCTCAAATTAAGTTGGAGGGGCACGAGCCCCCCGTTCCCCCCCCACCCCCACCCCCGACGCTACGCCTAGGTTTATGGTACAACACATCCACATTGTATGAGGATGGTCGCAGACATTTTTGACTGCGGGGACCTCGGTTGAAATTGTCGAGTTTTTCTGAACTGCCTCAATATAAAGAATAGTGTTTATAGATTTATTGTCTGTTCCAATAGCGAACAAAAATTGAGATGTGTATGAATTGCACTGGAGATAAAAATGTCAGTGCCGCTAGATTCGTCAAAAGTACTAGTTAATTGTATCCAACTGCAGTAAATATTCAGCAGATTATTAAAAACATAATGCTTGTTATCTTTCAGCCCCATATCACCATTCTCCAATCGAACTCCCCAAACGCACTACAGACTTCGAATCCCTGTAACTACACCTTCTCCCTAAGATTCAGCTTTTGATAGAGTTGTTGAGTCCCTTCACCGTATCACCTCTGTGTCACAACACATTAAGGATACGTTGTTGTGGCTCAGCCCCCCTGGTCTAGACCAGGTCCGTTTGTCGCATGAGCGAATGTGTGGCAGCCGCATCCTGATCCTCAACAGGCACGCTGATAGAAATTCTCGCTACAACATGGAAAGGGGTGGAGGGAGCATCAGAACAGGAACGAAAGACCTCGAGAGAATTCTCAAAGTGCAGATACGAGGGATGGAACTTTAATAGTGTCAACACTGTTGTAGAGCCCCACGCAGCAGAACCTATAAAAGCAGCTTATACTACACGTACCTCACGTCTATACTCTGTTTCTATTGGTTCCCCTCTGCTTATTACCTGAAAATCTGCAATTGAGGGCGTGGCCCAGGAATTGCAGTTGCGACCCATTTCCTATGGTCCTATGGTACCTCACGTACCTGCCTTACCTCAGAGTGAATGACCCCTCCCCACAAACTTCACACTACTGCACATTGACAGGACGAACACAGCCACGTTTTAGTTACCGGTCTATTGTACGTAATAATTTATTGCATCATACTGATAGAAGGAAAATGCTTGTGCGCGCACTGTGGCTGATGTGTTTGCTCTCTGGGGCTGGGAAGTGCTCTACAGTCCCCCATATTCCCCTGGACTTAAATCTATGTGACTTTGATCTCATACCCAAGATGAAGGAACCGCTCCGTGGATTCTACCAGAGATTCTACAGGCTGTAGACAGCTCCATTCGAAGGGTCAACAAGTCAGGAGCTGGCAACGGCATCCTGCAGCTTCCAGGACGTTAGCAACGGGTGCTAAACAATGCTGGTTACTACTTTGAAGGGCTATAAAAGTTTCACCTCTGTATCTCTTCTTTTTACTTTGTACATACCTAGTTGCCACTATTAAAGTTCCATCCTATGCATTTTTGAATATGCAAAAAAAATTCTCGCGGCACTCCTGACCAATATCACGGCACCCTAAAGTGATTCCCAACCTCACCGGTTGGGAACTACTGATTTAGACGCATACTGTGGAGATATTTTATGATGTTTATTTAGAATATTTGTAGTAAACCATAGCTCCTGTGGAGTACTTTGTTAGATTTGCTTTCAAACGGAACAAACTAGAACGATACAGTAAGCCTTTTATCGTATTCAAATTAACCAAGTGTCGGATTGTCTTCACATTTACTTCTGTGGAATGTTTTTTTGGACCAACTACTTAGATCAATTAAACTGCATTTAATTCCACAGTTTATAAATTGCATTATATGTCATGAAAAAATGAATAATGTCACTCCCTAAACGTTCCAAGGCAGTCTGAATTGATATCAGACCGGTCTAGTTCGGGCCAGCCCGGGGAGATAGGCCGGATACCAATGTTGAATAGGAGGCTCTTGCCAAAACCAGCAAATCCAGGTCTAAAAAAACGGATGCGTATTGCTCACGATCTGTGTGAAGAATGTTTATTTTGTATGTGTGAGTGTGTTTGTTTTGGTAAATATATGTGTACATATTTTTTCAATTTTTATCATGCTGAACAGTTATTAATATGGAAAGAGTTAAAAAATCATTCTTTTGCTTACCTATATAATTATGTCAGCACATGA
The DNA here is from genome assembly GCA_907164885.2 of Dolomedes plantarius. Taxonomy (NCBI): domain Eukaryota; kingdom Metazoa; phylum Arthropoda; class Arachnida; order Araneae; family Dolomedidae; genus Dolomedes; species Dolomedes plantarius. Next base: position 202,754,413 of record OU015496.1, on the reverse strand, counting down.
CAATTAGAATTTTTTTAAAATTATTTTTAATTTTATCCTCTATCATAATTTCTCTCTAAAGCTGTGAAGATCATAAAATATAACCTTCTAATCTTCTAGGTCATACATCAGTCAACAGAATACTCTAATTTAATGTCTGAAAGTCATAATTTTTAAATTACGTGCTTCATGGTATGAATTTTCTAGTCTACGTTAACTGTAAATTTTGCAAAATTCGTTTTAATATACCAGACATTCACATTATTTTGAATTGGTCAAATGCAAGCTAAAATGACATTTATTTCAATGAATAATCTCCCAATAATTTACAAATATCCAAATCTTGAATATGCAATATTTAAAGTTTATCGGTGACAGTTTTTATTTATTTATTTATTTTTTTAGAAGGTGGTGGCTTAACCGGAATAAACATAAGAAATTATTAGTTCCGTGTGATTTTCTATACCTTTACTAATTGCGTTTAATATTTTGAGGGTAACTTTTGTATGGTTTACAGGCTTTATAACATGGATTCCAAATTAACTGGATGAATGCTGATAGCTATATATGTGATACAGCGACATTTCTCATTTCTGGCGTCGGGCTTTGCGCTGTGTAGTAAGCGGGAAAGGAAATCAGCTCTTCAAGAAAATCAGGACTACGTTGTCACAAAACACCCCGTTTAAGTCGTTTACAAGTATCTTTATTCGCACAACTAATTTATCGAACAGACTACCTTAGCCTGTGAAAAAATGTGCATAAAACACTCTCAATTCGGCTATAGTGAGCCCATATAAAATAAGGGTTACCAGAAAATGTGTGCTTCCAGAAAACCCCCAACAAAAATAAAGCTTTCCAAGAAAAGTTGGCCAACACTTATATCCTAGTGACTGGGACATAATGATCGGAAGTGCAAACATCCCTCCCACAAGTGGAGTCCGTCAAGAAGAATCAATGATGGCCAGGACTCCCCCCCTCCCAAGACGGCAGCAAATGTTCTAGACAGGTGCTGGGATAGCTTTGTCGCAGTGTGTGGTGGCCTCGCAGCCACCACACACTGCGACAAAGCCATTCCAGGGATTTGGACGTTATGGGCGGGAAGGGGGACTGCAAGGCATTAACAAATATTTATACAGCAAGCGAAAAAAAGTCACAACATTTCCACCGTGAGTGCCTAGGGAGAAAAATTTTAGAATAAAATTTTTATTTTTCAAGTAGGATTCTCCTAGCAGATCCCAGCTCTTACTCCGGGGCATGGAGAGATCGAGACACACAGTTTATGGTAACTCCCTTTACAGAACTATTTTCCCTAACAACAAAGCATGAAACCCATTGAAAAAATACACACGGCATTACGATTTTACTACTATGCACTATACAACATAACTTACAAACTGGTATTACAATAATCCTAAACGTATCATTGACAAGCAAATCGGCCACCCTCCGCACCCACGGGCTAGACATACCTTCACCCTCCTCGCAGAAAAAATGGGGGTGAGCAAAAGTTTTCTCCTGAAACTAAGTTCAAAAGCACATTAACATAAAAAAGAACAGATACTGAATTTTTCTAGATTAAATGGTAATTAAAATAAGTTGGGAAACTATACTTTTAATTTCTTGAACAACCTTATTTTTCTTCCGTACAACATCTTTATAAATTATCTTCTTTTAGACAACGAGGTCATTACAAGCCGATGACGTGCAAGCTCGTAATTCAATTCATCCGATGTGTTAATTCATACCACCCCCAATGTATCGGAACCGTAACGACTGGTGGTATGACTGGTAACGGAAAGGTATATGTAAATTTATGAGAAACGAGTATTTTAGCTCGTGCTTATATTTTGTATCGGGGGTACTCTCGTAGAAGATCGATTGCGGTCGGTCTGGAGTATGGTAAACTTCCTTGTTTTTACTGCTGACTGTTGCAGTGTATGTTTCTTTTATGTTATAAAATAAACTTTAGTTTAAAAAAATATCAGACTTCAAGAAGTTTTTTTATTCGCTTTTCATCAACCACTGCTGAAGTCTGCTATTATACTTATTTTTAAAACTTTTATTTAGATGTCGGCGAATTGGTTGTATACCAATCAATTCCTCAACAAAATATATAGAGAGAGTGCATGATAAATACACCTACACAATACCCAATAAAAAAAAATAACTTTAACCAACAAAACATTTCCACAGTTCAAATAGCTCTGTATAATACAACACAGAAGGCCCCATAAATAGAACCCATTTAAATAACCATGATTACAGAATGTGAAGGAGTGGGCAAAAACGGATAAACTAGTAACGCATAATCACATAGGCAGATAAAAATTTTGAGGATCTGAGTTTGTGTTTCACCCCCCCCCCCATCCCGTGGTTTCAGGTAACCTATAAAACATTACCACAGTTTGAATAGTTCTGTGTAGTACAACGCAGAAGGCCCCATAGGGGCTAGCATGGCGGTCTTGTTGTAACCTCGGAGGTTTTTGCGCAGTAACATTTTGAGAGCACACTTACAAAGTCTATCTAAGTTAACCCTGAACCGCTTTTTAGGATCTTTCACCCCCTCAATCTCGAAATTAACAGGCGTGAACTTCTCTACTACTCTATAGGGCCCCTTATTCTGGCAAGCCAACTTTTGCGCCTTCAAATAGTAGAAAATGAAGTACACTAATTCCCCAACTTTTATCTCTTTGACTTTGGCTATCTTAAGTCTAGCACCCTCCTGACGTTCCGCCGCTCCTATTAGATTCCAGCTCATCGAATCAAACGCCGTGTGCATACGATAGGTTAAGTCTTGTACATATTCCTTAACATCAGCATATGAACGCTCCAGGGGCTGAGACAATAGCTGTGTCGGTAAGTTCAAATCCCTCCCATCTAAAAGAAAAGCAGCATTCTCAGCGGTAGCGGAGGAGGGAGGGCTAGTACGATTGGCTAAAAGGACGAAAGGTGCATGCTGGCCCCAATCATCTTGGGTATCGGACACCAGACGACTGAGGGGGTTAATAATAGTCGCATTTAACATTTCCCAGACCCATCACTTTGGGGGTGGTAGCTACTTGTGTGAATTTTAGTAATGCCTAGTCTCTCATACACTTGAGTGATGGCCTGATTTATAAAATTGTCTCCCTCATCGGTTATTAAAATTTCTGGAATCCCATGGGTGCAAATGAACTTCTCTAACACTTTAATGACGGTTGATATTTGAATGTTATTTACGGGATATGCCTCAGGAAAACGGGTGAAATAATCGGTCATAACAATTAAATACCTGTTCTATTCTGTGGAATGGCCCTGGGTTGCTCTAATTGGTCGGCAGATCTGTACTGTCTGCCCGGTGCCCAGGCCCATATGAAACATCACCGAACAGGGGAAATCAATCTTCGGCTGAGTTTGTAGGAATTGCTACGCAGCGCTGGTCTTCAGTTTGACACTTGTCGTATGGACTAACCGTCCGGGACGGTCAAACTGCTGGATAATGGCCCTCCTTTTGCTATCTGTTTTCGCATGGAACGCAAACGGTATCAATGCTAAAATCCGTAAGTTGAGTCTTTCGTCTTAGAATTCTTTGTTTGTCCTCGTCATTTAAATTATATATATATATATATATATATATATATACAGGGTGTCCCAAAACGACCGCATAAACTCTGCACAGCTAGATTCCTCTTTAGGAGTACATAAAAACTGCCCAAAGAAGCGTTCCTGTACGATCCATAGTTTACGAGAAAAATACGAAAAACAAAGTATGACGTCACTGCCAGTGCAAGAAAAAACACTTTATTGAACATATCAACAGCATGCACAATTTAAAGCAGATGTTCAAAGTGTCCGTCGTGCATGTCGAGGCAGGCTTGATCACGCCGTGGAATGGCTGCCATCACACGTTGCAGCATCGCGGGTTCCACCGAAGTACAAACAGCATGCAGACGAGCAACTAAGTCCATTTGTGTTGTCACTACGTCTCGATACACCAGTTCCTTGAGATGGCCCCATAGGAAAAAATTCAACGGTGTAAGATCTGGTGAACGTGGCGGCCATAGAACCGGACCCCCACTTCCGATCCAGCTGCCAGGGTATTCCATATCCAGCCAACCACGTACAGGAGCACAGAAATGCGCCGGAGTCCCATCATGCTGGAACCAAAGTCCCTGTATTGCCGCTAATGGTATGTCATCGAGGAACTCGGTTAAGACCTCATTGAGGAACACCAAGTACGACTATCCCGAGAGCCGTTCAGGCAACAGATATGGTCCAAGCAGGCTATCCCCGAGTATGCCGGCCCACACGTTAAGAGACCAACGTTTCTGATGTTTCTGCGGCCGGATTGCATGCGGATTGACCTGGGACCACATATGGCTGTTGTGATGGTTGAATATCCCATCACGAGTGAAACATGATTCATCAGTCATGATTCATCAGGATATGTGCAATGAAACCATTATCTGTGTTCGGTTGCTGCAACAGCCATTCACAGAAGGCCACGCGTTTCTGAAAGTCATCTGGTTTCAGACCTTGCACGGTTGTGTACCGAAATGGGTGTAGCCTCTCAGACCGTAAAAGCCTGTAAACAGTACTTTTACTCGAAATCATCTCACGGGCTAATGCGCGTGTGTTTACCTCGGGCATCTCTTCTACCCGCTGCAGTATTGCATCCGCCTGTGCTACCGTCAGGCCGCTCCGCGGTCTTCCAGTATCGTGGAGATTGGCTGTTGGCAAGACGCTTCCCGTATTTCGCAGTCTGTCGTCCAGCCTACGGATGACGTTGACATCGGTAGGAAGGCCGGACGGATATCGAAGGGCATACTCCTTAGCAGTTCGTAAGGCATTTCCATTACATCGGCCGTACATCAAGTACATGTCGCAGTAGTCACGAACGGAGTACATGGCCACCATACGAAGACTACCGGTTGCTGCAAGATGCAGCCTTTTAAACACCAGTTCAACGGTGGCTTAACGTCATTCCATGGCGCGCGCGTATGCATGACGCGATATGCGCTGCGAAAGTTTTAAACATTATCGTCTGGAAAGATATGCAAATATTGTTGTTGATATGTCCAATAAAGTGTTTTTTTTTTTTGCACCTGCAGTGACGTCATACTTTGTTTTTCTTATTTTTCTCGTAAACTATGGATCGTACAGGAACGCTTCTTTGGGCTGTTTTTATGTACTCCCAACGAGGAATCTAGCTGTGCAGAGTTTATGCGGTTGTTTTGGGACACCCTGTATAAGCAATGCTTGGCTTTGCCAAGGAAAAAAAACAATTAAAAATTTATAAAATAAAATAAAAATCGATTTTACTATCCTTAAAGTTCCTTCTAGCACATATGATTTATCTCTGAGTAAAGGGGCTGGGGTGCCTTGGGTGGATTGCAGATCTGTACTGTATATCCGGCAGCCTTCAGCCCCACAGCAATTGAAAATGCATCCGAACTTAATCTAGTGCTTATTCAGGCTCTTGCTACGTAATGACTGGACTTCAGGTGTTTCATGGACGATAGACCTTCCGGCTAATTGGGGTATAAACTGGAGCTCCCTGGTCCGATTGGACTTTATCTCCGGTCAGCACGGTAGACATAGCAAGGTAACAATCGCAGTGATACTCGAAATCGAGTTGTAATTCAGTGCTCGTGAAAAAAGAATAAGTTAAAGCTTACGTAAATGTAGATAGGGGTTAGGAGAAAAATTAAAAATAAGTTAACCTTAATAAACAGTAAGGAAAAAATAAGAGACTTAAAATTAATTAAATTAATTAAGTAAAGTAATTAATACCAGTGAATAAAGTAATTAAAGTTAAAACGAGGAGGAAAGCAAAAGAGGCACGGCCAAGCGTGCCAGAAAAACATAAAGTAAGAGCTAGCCAGAAGTTCCCTGAGCTGGGATCGAACCCGGGTCAGGGCAGAAGTGCTCGCAGAGTATGGTAAAGGCGTTTAACAGTTTGGCTACGTTGTCGCCGGGCTTTCTGAGAACCGCGGCGACTTTACTGAGGAGCTGCAAAACGTCCGGGATAGAAAAAATTTGAGAAAATTCTTTCACGTACTTAATAATTTCCGAGAAGTCGGAGAGGCCGTTATAATTAGTTGTGTGATTATCTGTGGTATTGGGAGTGTGAGCGGAATATTTAGAAATAGGTTTTTTGATGTCAATTTTTTTCCTAGGCGCGGTTCTAGCGTACGCAAGTTCGGACGATAGACCTTAATGGTCTGGGGGTCCGAAGTGTCAAGCTCAAAGATTATCTCTGAGTAAATCCTTTTGGATTTGCTCGATTTCCTAGTTTTAGAACTCACAGATTCTGAACCTTATCTCTCTTTCCAATCACTTTTCTTCCTCCTCTCTCTACCTGCCAATTGAAAACCAGATTTCAGACAGCTATTGACTCCGCCTCCACCAGAGAAGCATTACGAAGATCCTGGAGACGTCCATTGAGAACTCTTCATTTCACTCTCCAAAGCTCTGACCAAAAAACTCTCAGCTTCACTTTTGTGTTGAAATTTACGCTTCCGAAGATATTTAAAAACGACCATTTCTTTTCTCATTTCGGTGGAACTTTCACTCTCCGTTGTCAATCTCAGGAAAAATCTGTGTTAGAAGGCGAAGGCCTAGATAACACAGTTAATCACATGTTCCTCTGGTCCTATGGTCCGGGACGGCATAATCATTTCGAATTCCCTTCTGTAGACTGAGGTAAAGGCCCTACGTCATCCATAGCAACTCTTTCTAGGGGTCTAAGCGCAAAAGGAATCCTCTGCAAGGGAGCTAAAGGATTCTTAATAGGTGCCCGCCTACCGAAACAGGAATGTTATCTGTCGTAACGTTTTGTATCTCCCTTTAAAACTACCTTTTTCATATGGGACTTTTCCTTATGTGCTGCTCTCATCACATAAATGTGGGTACTGCCAGGTAACTGTGGCACTTTATTCAACGAAAACCTATTTTTCAGCGCTAAGAACGTTCTTCTTCGTTATCAGTGAAATTCTGATCTGCGGGGGAGAAGGGGTTGGTATCACAGCAGTACCCAGCTTGGCTGTTTTTTCACCTTCCCAGACACACGCACGTTCTCCCTTGTCTTTGTCGTTCACAGATTTTCTCGCCGCCTGGCGAGTACTCTTCGCCAAATTTGGCGGACTTTCGCACAGATGAAAAACTCATCAGCCACCTGCAAGGAACATCTTCTCCGGACGTTTGCACAGGACAGAGAGCAGAGAGGGTGCTTTTAAGGATGTCTAAGATGAAGCAAGATAGTTGGACTTGGAAAACAGTGCTGGTCCCATAGGGACTCAAGGCTCATCCACCGGTCTTCACAGTCGCATAGAATGACAAACAGTCTGTATATTTTGAGGCCTTAGGTCATTTTCTTCACATTCCCTCAAAATAAATATGTTCCATGGTTCATAGATAATTTTTTTGTCGACATTCCTCGTTTTTTCCTTCATTGATGTCATTTTCTATTCCAGATGACGAATTCCCAACCACTACACTGTAATTATGCTAGCACCATCACTTTGGTAATCAAATGAACCTCTTTCTAGTTTTTTCATCTCCTTTGAAAGCATCAACGGGCATTTTTGAATTTGATATTCTCGAATAGTTCCAATAGCTTTTATATTTCTAGTTGCAAGATCCTTCATAAAATTATTGGTAGTAAAAAAGTTATCAAAAAATAGTTCTACTTGATGTAGCAACTGTCAGAAGATTATTTACAACCTTTGCCAAAAGGCGTAATTTTCTGCTTTCCTGCATACAGTTTCATTTCATATTTATTTATTTATTTACGGAAGATTGGCTATGACGCCATTTGTTCACAGTAAAGCGAGAGACTGCTGGCCATTCATTTAAGGGGGCACCGTTTAGGTGGCCAGCATTACCCCCTACAAGCCGGTTCCGTAATTTAGAACCGAGTCTAGCCCTTTAACAGTTTCATTTTTTTCCAGGATTCGGTCCAAAAAATGTCACAATATTTTTATTGCATTTTTTTGTTCATTTTTACATTTTTAAGTAGGAATATGTTATTAAAGTCCGAATCACAAGAAATTAGCTCCATACGCTCTGAATTATCCATTATTTAAAAGTAAAAATACATTATTCATCTCTTACATCGATAAAATTATCAGGCGATTAGTAAAATATAACCAAAAAGCTATACACTGAAAGATAAAAATCCGTCTTCTGATACAAAACATGCGAAAAAAAACACGCGCTTTTGAACCAATCAGAATAGAAAACACAATAGAATGCAAATTATCATTTACTGGAGAACTATCGCCATCTATACGAATAATTTGTTACTAAAAATAGAAAAAATGCGGGCGAAACAGTAAAAGTTAAATAGAAATCAGATTGCCCGTACGGCGTACGGGCAAATCAGTAAAGGCCCGAAAGCCGTGCCCGTACGGCGTACGGGCAAATCAGGGAAGGGGCTAGTGACAAGACCGTAACACTTGACCCCGCACCTCCAGAGGTAAATTTCATTTCATATGGATAACCATTATTAGCTAAAATCATCCGGATTTTGAATCCAAAGCGAATTGGCTTTCCCCGAATAAACATTTTAGAGGAATGGTGGCCGTAATACGAACCATTGATTCGTCAATGCTAAGCTGGTTGTGAAATAATCCAAACTGAATTAATTTTTTGTTCAGTTCATCATAAACTAGTTGATTTCTTCCCTAAAAGGGGATGCCCCTTTCTTTCAACTTTCAACCCAAAACTCTCAGTACAGGAAACGACATCACCGCAGAATATCGGAGACAGGCCAATGTTCCCAATTGGGAACATAAGGATTTAATTAACCCTATCACTGTATCGTTTCGTAATATACCCTGCTGTAACCTGGGGTCCACGCGGACCCCATATTGTAATTTACATATTTTATACGATTTACATCCCATGAAAGTTCATTTTGTATTCATTTAATTATCTTATAAGTAAGTAACGATTATTCAAATATTTTCTTAAACAATTTTATTTATAAAACTAAGAACATAATAATTTTACAGTCATATTTACATATTCATTCTGCATTTCTAAATGTTCGCTGGACATACCTCACAAATGGTCTTCTGATGTTCCGGGCAACACGGTATATGGCAATTAGTACATCGGGTCTTTACTTTTCTATCCAAAGAACGTGGACATACCTGGCACCGTACCTCTATATTTTGCTCTTTAATTCTGGGTCCTGGCGGAATTTCAACCCTCAAAGATTTCAATGAATGACAAACTGCAGGCTGCAGCGACTGAACGTTCTGAAGTCTTCTCTGAATGAGGTTATTGAGCAGCTATCTCCCAAGGTCTTCCAGGAACAATCGACGTCGATGGCGCTTCCCAGATTCCCAATCTGGATATTTCAAAATCGAAATTATGTATCCAGCAGCAGCTGCGCAGTCAAGCATGTTGAACCAGAAGACCATTGGCGTATTTTTCGCTTGCATGTGTACAATCTGCATAAATGGTCAATTTTGTCAACTCCAGATTTTGTTGCGTTGTAATCAGTAATAATATCTGGTTTACTGTCTTTCTCCTCAATGACGTTTTTGTCATGATGCATGGAAGATAGCAAAATGACTGCCTTCCCTTTCTATGGAGTGTAACTAAAGTCAGTTGTTTATCAAAACAAAAGATAGAAGACTTCTCTTCACGCTGACAATTTGGTAGCAACTCTTTTGTTACTTCTTTTCGAATTGTTCCAACCACTGTGGTTTTCACAGCTAGTAGGTCCTCTGCTAACTGAGCGCTGGTGAAGTAATTGTCCATGGTAACGTTGCGTCTTTTGTTCTTCCAAGGGTCAAATAATCACCTGCCGAGATCACAAACATTGTTTGTTCCAACTGCAGTACCAGGTTGTCGTCCAACATACACTTTTCCTTTCAAAGGAAACGAAGTGGTGGAATCACAGCACCAAAATATTTTGAATCTATACTTTCCGGGCTTGCTCGGTATGTACTGTCGAAATCTGCACCGACCACGAGTTGCCACTAATTGCTCATCGACTGTCAGATCTGTTCAGGGCTTGTAATATTTCGCAAGATTTTCGAAAAGCTGTTTCCAGACATCCCGACAGGCAGCTAGTTTATCTACCTCTAGTCTTTGTTTTCTTGTTGCATCATTGTGAAACCGACAGAAACGAAGCAAATTTTGGAAACGTCGCAAAGACATTGTAGCAAGAAATATCGGCCTTCCCCTGTCCAAAGACCATATTTCTTCTAAACTTTCGTTTGCAGATTTCCATACACCACCGAGTGAGAGTAATCCAATAAAGCGGAGAGTTCTATTTCCTCTGTTTCAGTCCACTTATTCTCATTTGCCGGATTGGATTGATTCCAAGTTGCAATCACATTTTTAGTCCTTTTATTAGTCTCTCGGACAATAACGTTGATCATTTCAGATGTTATAAACATTTTTAGTGAATCTAATTTATCAGATACATTCTTGCATCTGCTAATCCACTATTCTCTCGTAAACTATTAGCTGCCAAAGTTTGTACCGAACTATGTTTTTCTGTGGTCCACTTACGTCCTGACGGCGATTCAAAAGTATGTGCTTGATTCAACGGATGGGTGAACACTCGTCAGTATTCTCGTCACTTTCTGATTCACTATCGGTTTCAGTGTTCGAATCTTGAATTTTCGCGTCACTCTCTTCAGACTCAGATAATTCACAGACGCTATCTATATCTACATCGTTATCACTACCACTTTCTTGTATCATGCGTAAAGCATCGTCTATCGAAACTCTTTGTCGTGACATGCTACAGCTTCGAATAACAGCTCTCAACTGAAAGGCGCGCAATGAGAAAAATGCAAACACACCTCTCGCATCATCTAGTGCCATCTGTCGGATTTCTGGGAATAACATTGTTGTGAAACAAAAACTTTCGGACCTTATTATTAATACTCGTTATCAAAAACACGTCATTGTTCCTAGATATTTTTCATTACTTTTTAATGTGTCTAATAGTTCTCAGACACCTGGCATAACGCTGGGGTCCGTGCGGACCCCAGGTTACAAAAATATGACATATATGTTTCAAATTAAAAAAAAAAAAAAAAAAAACCCTGATATTTATGCAATTAAATTTTTACCCTGTGTTACACACATGTTAAGATGAGATGTCACTGGCTTAGACCCCTCAAAGTAAGATATATAATTTTTGGCAACTAGTTAAATATGCCTGGGGTCCGCGTGGACCCCAGGTTACAGTGATAGGGTTAATTACACAAAGTGCATTTCTTTATAATTTTTTAAAAATTATTTTATATTCTTTAATTATTTTATATTCTTATCTTTAATTATTTTATATTTTTTTAATTATTTTATATTCTTTAATAATGTGAACCCTTTTAAGTATGCCTACCAATTTTTAGGCACATTGGATTGTTTTTTAACTTTATAGGAATTTTTAAGGTGTGCTCTGTGAAAAATGTGGGAAACGACCATCGGACCATCGGAACAAGTGTTTAACTGTGTTTCCTAGGCCAGTGCCTTCTAACACAGATATTTCGTGATTGTGCCATAGGAGAGCAGAAATATCGCAGAAAATGAAGAGAAAGTTCGATGAGAATCATTAAAAGTTCAGGAAACTGCAACACAAGAAGTGAAGCAGTGGATCTTCTGGTCAGAACTTTAGATGGTGAAAAGAACAGTTCTGATTGGATGTCTCCTGGATCTTCAAGTAATTCGCTGGTGTGGGTGGAGTTTACGGCTGTCTGTAAGCTGGAAATCAATTGGCTAGTGTAGCGAGAATAGAGAAAAGAGATTGGATAGAAAGATAAGGTCTGGGATCCGTGAGTTCAATAACTACAAAAATGAGCAAAGCCAAAAGGATTTGCTCAGAGACAGAAAACTTAAGTTAATAGAAAGTTTAAGGATAGGAAATAGATATTTATTTTATTTTATAAAATTTTATAGTTGTTTTTTGCCTTGGCAAGCCAAGTATTGTTTTTATATGTATTATATTTTTATTTAAATGACGAGGACAAACAAAAAATTAAGACGGAAGACTCAGGATGGCTCGAGGCCTTTTCCTGTTAGTGGGGTCAGCGTGATCATAGTTTGCAAGATTAGAAAGGAGTTCACTGTCAATAGAATTGTGAAAGTTTATAGCTTGATTTTTGAGGTAATTTCGAATAGTAGGAATATTTAATTCCCTGTAAATACAAGTATTTCTGAAATACCAATCCGCATTAACGATTTGTCGAATGGTACTGCTCTGAGCAGATGCGAGTTTTTTAATATGGGTGTCTGCACAATATGACCACGCTGGCCCTCCATAAGTTAAAGTGGGAAACGACTATTTTTATGCTTTTTATACATTTCCATTTTTATGTTTGAAATGTGGTTTCTATTTCAAAAAAATCAAGGCCATTTTTTTCTGTTACATCTGCTAAATTTTTCAAATCAATATTGATGAAATTTAATTTTTAAATAAATTTTCCATTCAATGTTCCCAATTGGGAACACTGGACTCTAAAAGGTTAAGTCCATCAAAAACTAAAGATATTTTTTTCAGTTACAATAGATTTCCATCTCCTCCGGTCACAGTATGCGATCACCTGGTTCACTCTGAGAGATAGGGCAAATATCTAGGAATTTACCTCGATAGTCAACTGAACTGGAAGAAAAATATAGAACATAACATTCGAAAAATTTTTTAAGGCCCGCAAGTATATCGCCCACCTCCTGTGCCAGAATCAAATGGGTGTAGATAATAAAATCCTCTTGTATAAAACAGTACTTCGTCCCATCATGTTGTCCGTTGGGGCTCAGCGGCGGGCACCTATATTCAGCTATTGCACACAATTCAAAACAAACCTACTCCGCGGTATTAGCAAGGCGCTCTAGTACCTTAGAAACGTGCTTATTCATACAGATCTGAGATTAGATTACATTCGGCAACACATTAGGGGTCAGGTACCTTTTAAAGACCAAGAGACTCGACAAACATATCCTATTTTCAATCAGCAGTAGTTACTAAAATAATTTATTAACAAATATGAAAATTTTACTGTGAGTTAAACACTCTTTCTTCTTTATAAATATTGCACTCAATTTTTTCTAGCTTGAAGAGAAATTTTTTATAATTTTAACCACTGTTTTTTTCATTGTTATGTGATGCGCGCATGATATCACCACAGCAGTTCATTAGAATACCATGAAATTTTATACACGTTCAATATAAACAGGTATCAGTAAAATGACGAACAATTATGTCATTTCTACCTTAAAAATTTGAATTACAATAAAATTTATCAAAAAAAAAACTGAAATTAAAAAAAAAAATTAAATTTCTTTTTTTTCTATGAAAAACTAAGAATTTTGATTTCACCGTTCGTCATTTTAAAGATATAGTATGCAACTTAATTTTAAAATTAAAAAAATATGTATATTCATTAATATATGGACGCAAGTCTGCGCGCAATGGCATAAAATTGAAAAAAAAACAATGGTTGAAATTTTAAAAAAAAATAAAAAATTTATCTTCAAGCTAGAAAAATTAAGAGCCACATTTGTAAAGAAGAAAGTGTGTTTAACTCACAGTAAAATTTTCATATTCCTGAATAAAACATTTTCATAACTACTGATGATTTAACATAGGGATATCTCTGTCGAGTCTCTTAGCTTCTAAAAGGTACCTGACCCCTTAAAGATCTCCCAACTAACTTTTAGAATAGATTATATAGCTAACTTCCACGACTACGACCCAAGGAACGCTATAGGCGAATTAAGGCCACTTTGATTATTTACCCTAGCCTGGTTCCCCATTCTTAACTTTTCTTTCAACCTCTCTTATATCCTAAATTAGAATAGCCCGGCGCTTCTGATTCTGACCTGTCATTCTTTGATGGATCGACCCCAAGATTATCTTACCGAGTTCAGCTTAATCCCCAGTCACCGTGCCTTTTATTAATTCTGCCACCTTAAATTGTTCTCAAACGTTGAATATACAGTTGGTTCTCTGTTTAACGACGCTCTACTTAACGATGATCTCTATTTAAAGACGATATTTCCCGGTCCCGATCCCACCAACGTAAAAAAATTCTATTTTAAGACGATTTTGTTTCTATTTAACGACGATTTTTTCTTACATGATAAACTTTTTCTTCAACATTTTATCTACTGGAGGGTTACTTTCTGTGGGGGGAGTTTGGTTTCAATAACAGACCCGGAATTTCCTTTATGTTTGTTGCAATCATAGACTTGTTGCAGTGAAAAAAACCGGGGGAGGGGGGGGGGATTACAGTTTCTCGGAAGATCGAATATTCTTCCCTGGTGGATCGAATTTCTTAGTGCGGGTGTGGAATCACTCTATTGTACCTACCATGTTGTCATGTGATTTACGAACTGTCCAAAAGTACCCCTCTCTCACTCCTTCTGGGAAGCACGTGTTCATGTTTAGAGAATTCATAGTTGTGTAGGAGCTCATTCCAGTACGAATACGAGGTGAGCAGAGGAAAATGGCATCAATGCGAAAGCCTCTTACGCTACACGAAAAAGTGAAAATTATTGAAAACTGGAAAGAAAGTGTTTGAATAACAAAAGTCCAATTCGCAAGACAATTTCAGCTATTTGAGTCTACTCTCAAAGGCATTTTAGCAAGCAAAGAGAAAATTCTTGAAGCAGCACAAAAATTTGGTTTGGGATCCAAATCCAAACGGCAGAAAATTCAATGTGGCCGATCAGAAGAGTTTGAGAAGGCAGTCCTGCAATGGTTTCATCAAGCAAGAGCATCTAACATTCCAATTTCCGGAGTGATATTTAAAGAAAATGCTATTATTCTGGCAGAAAAATTTGGAATGCAAAATTTTCAGGCTTCGGCTAGTTGGCTAACAAAGTTCAAAGAAAGATACGGGCTTGTATTATAAAAGAGAAAAGTTTTACTTTTAATAGACCGATGCACTGCACATACTCCAAATATCTCTGGACTTACAAATTTGACTATCCATTTCTTACCAGCTAATTGCACTAGCAAGTTGCAACCATTAGACCTGGGTATCATTCGCAGTGTGAAAGCATACTACAGAAAGTCTTCAATTAGGAAATTAATAAACAATTCGGCTGACAGTATAAAAATTAGAAAATTTGCAATCTTGGAAGCAATGCACATGATAATATCAGCATGGAAAGAAGTTTCTTCATCCACAATAAAAAACTGCTTTCGCGTTGCTGGAATTCACAAAGAACTTGTAGTGGAACTGCAAAGTACAGATGTAGAAATCAACGAAGATGACATTACCCCTGAAGAATGGAGAAGTCTTGTTGAAGATGAGGATGTTTCAATTCAAGATTTCTACAATTGTGATAAATATGTTTTAACAACAGATTTCAGAAATGTAGAACAAATTTATGAAGATATTGTAAACGAAAACACAATGTCAGACGAAGGTGAAGTTGAAGACACGGAAAACGGGACACTGCCACCGTCTTACACAGATGCAATTTCTGCTCTAGATGTTCTCCGACGCTATATTACATCGAAAATGGAAGGTGACTCATTTAACATTTTAGAAAATCTGGAAAACAGAATAACGAAAACATGGCGAATGAAGCAATCAACACTTTTTGAATTTTTTAAAACGTAATTTATTGTATTGTTTGTACTCTTTTTTTTTCAATGTAATTTAAAATAACTTTTTATGAATAAAATAATGATGATAATAAAAATAACATTTTTAAACACTCCAATATATTAAGAAATATATTGACAGTCCTAAGCCTGTAAAGTGTAAAGGGAAATGTTATTTTTTCACAAATTCTGTTTAAGGACGATCTCTACTTAAGGACGGTTTTTCACGGTCCCTTGAAAGTCGTTAAACAGAGAACCAACTGTATATATATATTTCTACAACTACAACTTCTATACAGCAAGCAACCTTGAAATATGAATAAACATTTTCGGGGAAAATAAAAACTTAGCAATGTTTGGAATTAGTGAAAGATTTTACAAGTACCATGAAAAATGAAATTAAAAATTTTAGGAGTTTTTTAAATGCTGCCATGTATTGCGCTGTGATGAAATCGCAATCTTTATTACGTCTTCATTGGCGACGGTACACGTATTCAATATGGAAGTTCCTCCGCAGCGAGAAATATGACATTTAAAGAAAAAAAAACTATACTTTCAGATTGTGAGATAATATAAATTTCAACAAGCAGAAGTATACTTTCATTGAGAAAACTTATCAAGAAAAATTATCAAGATATTTCATGAAAAATTATCAAGAAATAAAAATGAAGTTAAAAAAGTATTTTGTACCCAACGTCTACCCAAAATCTTAAATTTACAGCTACCACTTCTTTGCGCCCTGCTACCTTAGAAACATAGTTATTCACAGAGATCTGAGAATCGAACCCATTCGGCAACACATTACAGATAAATTGCATTATGAATATTGATAAATTGCATTAAAGATAAATTGCATTATGAATATTGATTTTGCATTATAAGTATTTTTATCCGATCATCTCGCTCCCCCCCCATGCATTATAAATATTTTATTCGTTCATCTCGACCCTCCCCCCCCCCAAGAAAAAATCCTGGGTGCGCCACTGTCCTAAGACCACTATGATTATTCTCCTTCCCCATTCTTATCTCTTCCTCCAACCTCTTCTATAATCTAAATTACAATTGCCGGCGCTTCTATTACTTACCTGTCATTTTTTTGATGGATCGACGTCAAGACTATCTTACTAATTTTTGCTTAATCGTCAGCCACCGTATTTTTTTTCTTTCTTTTTGAAATCTGCCACATTAAATAGTTGTCAAATTTATATTTATTTACTTATTTATTTATTACTATTATTAGTATTACTTTTATTTTTATTTATTTATTTATTATTATTATTATCATTATTTTAACTTTCAAGTCAACACTTTTCTTTTTATCCTGAGAACGGAAATATAGCCACAAAAAATTATCCATTCCGAGGATATGGAGCCCTGCTCTCTGGTGCCTCGTTAATGTATCATGTTTATGTCTATGTCTAGTTGTCAAATTTATATTTATTTACTTATTTATTTATTTATTACTATTATCACTATTATTTTTATTATTATTTATTTATTTAATGGAACGAAGTTCTTTTACGCGGCTTACAGTAGAGTGAACTGGCAGAAATCGTCACGTAAGGAAAAAGCATTATGCCCTCTCCAGGCGATCTTTCTATTTTTAGTGGGTTGTTGCATCATCGGGCTGCCGTGGTGCTATCGGCTTGGTCTATTGGATGATTGCCTGGTATTCTTGTGTTTGGGCACTGGTTATTTTGACTAGATCAATATGTTTGTATTTAGCCTTGTTTGTTTAGTATTGTTTTAATTCACACGGGATTTATATTGTGTCATTATTGCAATTTTATAATGGAAAGTTGAGAAACAGAAACTGCAGCAAGTGTAAATAATGCAAACTTAGAAAAGTAAGTTAATAAATCACATAACTTAATACAAGTATTTACTGTTTACATTCATTTAATATACATGTGATTCGAGTGTTTACTATTTACTATTTACATGTATTACAGAGAAATAATAGTCAAATCATATGCTGAGCGTCAAAAAAAGTATCGAAGAAGGAAAAAAAATCCAAAACCAACTTCAGAGTGCGAAAAAAATAACAAAAACAAATGCTCAATGTTAACAACAATTCCGGCAGATTCAAGAAGAAAGAGTACAGCAAAATGAAACATTGAATCTTGCTAGCTATCCATTTTTAATAGTCAAAGTTTAAAAAATCATACCTTAGATTTCATGGATCCAATTACGCAAAATTCTAATCTACTATTACTTTCTGAAACGTGGATAAGAAATGAAGAAGAAATTGTTCTTCCTAATTTTTTTTCAGGACCATCAGGACAAATGATTTAACTACGTTCCGTAGGCCATGCCTTCCAACGTAGGCTTGCATAGTAATGACCATAGAAAGGTGAAAAGAGATGGGTGGAATTTGGATCCGGCGAGTGGCTTGAGAATACGGAGATTAAGTTGATAGAGAAAGCAATGCTCAAGGAGAGCAGTGCTAAAATAAGATTGAAAATACTTAAAAATTTAAGAAAATTAAAAGTAAGAGCTCACTGCTTACCGAAGTAAGCAGTAAGATTACAAAAAGTTATGAAATAAAAAAGTTTAAAAATAATTAAGAACAGAGAACGGCTCTGGGCCGTTTTCTGTTAGCAGGGTCGGCAAAGTCATAGTTTGCAAGATTTAAAAGGAGATCATTATCAATGGAATTATGGAAATTAGTAGTTAAGTTTTTGAGAAAATTTGGAATAATATGGAGGCCAAGCTCCTCGTGGATTTCAGCATTCCTGAAATATCAGGGTGCGTTAACAATTTGCCGAATAGTAATATTTTGAGCTACTGTGAGCTTTTTAATATGAGAATCTGCTGCGTAAGCCCATGCCGGCGCTGCGTAAGTGATAAGAGGTCTAAGAAACGATTTGTAGATGAGCATTTTATTATTTGTAGATAATTTACTGTACCGAGCGATTAAGGGGAAGAGTGAACGTTTAGCAACTCGAAACTTGTCCCTAATTTGTGTAATGTGATGTCTCCAGGTGAGATTTTAGTCAAGAGTGACTCCTAAATATTTAACGGTATCAGACCAGGCTGTTCTTCCTAATTTCAATTGCATTTCTCGTTATAAGCGAGCCAATGTTCGTGTAGGTGGAGCCGCAATATACCATAACTTTGAAGATACCGCCCACATTTGTACAGAAAATGAGAATATTTTTATCTAACATTAGTGATTTGAATACTAGGCATTCATCAGTTGCTGACATTTATTCAGTTGTTTATAAAATGGGAGATGATGTTAAAGTAGTTATAGTAGCTATTTATATATCCCCAAATAAAAAAAGATTGAGGATATAACATTATTTATCCATCGATCGTTGTTAGAATATACTGAGGGAGGTTCTAAATTACTTAACCAAAATCTTCAAGAACTTCCACTCATATTGGTTGGAGACTTCAACGTAAACTTCAATGATAAAGAAAAATTTGAAAAGATCACATCTTTTTTATCAGGTACATTTGATTTCGTATTAATAATGAATCAGCTCAGTTCACAACGAAATACTGTACAACCGTTGATGTTGTTTTCTCGAGATACTTGGATAAAATTGAATCTCAAACATAAGCATCTTATTATAGTTACCATAGGCCAATAATTTCGCTGATACAATATAATGATAAAATTTAAAGAGAATTTTTTCTTATTTAGAATTTTTTATATATAATTTTAATTCACTATTTTATATTTAATTTTTAATAAATGACTATTTTTCCCAAAATATTAAATGAAATCTATTGATTTAAATCCTTATTTTGCATTTTTGCTTTGAAAAAATGATAAAAAATAAAAATAAAATATGCAAATTAGAGAGAGAGAGTTAGTTGAATAAAAGAGGGCTGTGCTTTTTGGCGTGACAATGATGCACTAATATAATCAATAGAAATCTACATATTAAATCAAGTTTAGAGTTGAAAAAATAACGTCAGGAACTTCGTTCCTGACGGGGTCCACCGACCGCACAATTTTTTAGTAACACTTCTTCGGTAAAAGCGATAACGCCTCCGTCTTATGATATGCCTACTTCTATACTGGTGTTGAGTACGACCTCTAACTTTTTCATGGAATTCTTCAGCGTAATTAAAACTATTAAAAAGCCAATAATTGAATTCAGAATTACTGACCTTATCAAATTTTTCAAATCAATTTTTTTAAATCAATTGTTTATAAGCAAACAACAATTCCCACTGAAAAATAAATGGCTTTTTTTTCATAAAATATATTATTTAAACCCCGCCCTCGTTCAGGTTTAGCACTTTTGCCTTTTTCTTCATTCAGGGTATTGTTCTGGAACGCTAATGGTATATCCGGCATAATTAATGAATTCAGACAATTTACGGACACATCCATCAGTGCACTTATACAAAAGACAAAATTTACTTCGACTTGACACTATAATAATTACAATTTCACCCTTTCTCGAGCTGATAGCCACTCCCCCATTCCAAATTATGATTTGAACCCCAGTGATCGTACTGCTATTAACGTCCGTAGATGTATAAAACATTGTCAAATTAATCCTATTGATACATTTAAGGCTGAAAATACTTTTATTACATTCTTCCTGACAAATTTCCTGGCAGTTCAAATCAGAGCTCAGTGGTCTGACTTGAACTTCAGGGATCATGAATTCTGGTCGAGGTACTAATGGTCAGAAATAAAATAAACCCACATTAATAAAAAATATTAAAAAATAATAAAAAGAAGGTATAACAAAGAAAGGCAAAAATTGAAAAAAGTCCAGAATAAGCATCGCTGAGGTTTGAACCCAGGATGAACGAACATACGTTTTTAAATTTAAATAACAGTATTAGCAGGAATGATACCGCAGTTTCTTAAAAACTTATTTTAGCGTATACAATGGCATTCGTTCAATTTTGGGTGATACGTAGAACATAACTCTCAAAGAGCAAAAAGGCCTGAATGAAGACTCTCAATGAGGATCTGAATTTAAAGGGGGAGGGGTTTAAATAATGATCTATTTTACGATAAATAACCAATTAATTTTTCTGCGGGGTCTTTAGTTTCCAAGAACAACGGATATTGATTTTAAAAGTTAAATAAGGTCAGTAATACTGAATTCTACTATTAGTTCTTTAGAAGTTTTATATTCCGTTTCGTTCCATTTACAAACATCTACAACCACCAATGCTAATCGGCGGACGAAAAGACGCAAGTACAGATTCCTCAGGACAGTGTAGCAGCGATTCGATTTTTGCCAGTGTAGTTTAAGCTTCTGAGCTACCAGGTTTGCATTTCACTCACCCCAAAACGACTGTAGATGCCCTCAAACAACAAATTTATAGACAGAAAGTCTTCATAAGTGCTTGCGCCAATCTTTATCCCAACTTTCTCGGATGCTCTTTGTTAAAACTGATTTCATATCCTTAGTCTTTCTTAAAGCATCTTCTTACTAACTTTAGCTCAAAAAAACTATCCATACCCAGGATATGGAGGTCTGCTCTTCAGTGCCTCGCTAACGTACCATGTTATTGTCAATGTCTTACTAATATTAATCTTACCGTCTATAAATTTACTATTTAAAATTTCTTATATTTCTTTATTCTCTTTTAAAGTAGCAACTTATTAATTTTAATCTTATCGTCTATTAATTAAAATTAAAAACTGTACTTATTTGAATTATTCAATACATTCTGACAATAACTGGATATTTTATTAAAACGCATATAATTACTAAAGCATTTGAAAGCATTTAAAATCTATTTATTCACCTCAAATCCCGTTTTTTTTTGTTAGTAAAATTTATTATAAAGATTTACTTATTTCTATCATTAGTAATTTTATTTATTATTATTACTATATAACTTTCAAGTCAACACTTTTATTTTAATCCTGAAAAAGGATATATAGCCACAAAAAACTATCCATACCGAGGATATGAAGCCCTGTTCTCTGGTGCCTTGCTTATGAAATGTCTTAGGCTCCGCTGGACTTATTTTTTTCCCCCGTGTTCGCTAAAACCCACAAGAAACCTCCCGAGGAAGGCAGGGACTATGTCGACATGATTGACAGAAAAGCAACCAATCAGAGAGGCAATAGTTTTCGAAGTTGAGAAGGGGTAGAAAACCCCCTCGTAATTTGAAACTGTCAACAAAGCTATCAATGGTTCTTGCCTACACTTCGACTGAACAAGGGGATGGGGTCAGATATCTTCCCCTATTTACAGCCTTTCACATTCAATTCTTCCCCCCCCCCCCCACACACACACTAACTTCCTGCATTTTAGTGATAAGACAGACAGTTAGTTGGGATTTGGAAATCTACCGCTCTAGCTATGCGACCAGAACTTTAATTTCAAAGAAAATAAATTTATCAGTTTTGCAATTCCTTATTTATCATTTTTTTTATTAATATTAAACTTAATTTTAATTTTTAATAATGTGTTTTTATCAAGTAGATCGATTAATAAGCTTTCCCGTTAACAATTTAGAAATGAGAAAAAATAATTTTAATAGAAAATTGAGTTTTCTTCCTACAACATTTGTTTAAAAACAGTTAAAGTTACGAACACGTTTCTCACAAAGTCTTTTATGAAAACTCTGACGGTTTTATAAACAATTTTAAAATGCATATGTGTATTTTATTTGATACAGTATATAAGGATTATTTCTTTTGTACTTGATTTTTGCATTTCTTTATTTAGAATATTTCTGTAAAGGGAAAATTTTCAAAAATGTGAAAATTTGTTAAGCAATTAACCTGTAAAATATTAGAATTTGTGTTTTTTCTTTCTACTAACTTATGAAAACTTTCTCTACGTACACAGAACCGTAAGCTAAAATCGTCAAGAGGGTTATAAAGATTGATGAGATTTCATATTTTAGGATGATTAGATCCATCTTTGATATTACATAACAAATACCAAAATTCTGGGATGATTTCGCAAAAGAGACACATATATTATGATTCAAACGATATGTTCTTCATTTGTATTATTTTACATTCATTTATTTACAAAATTACATATTCAAATCACATAATTACGTTTACATAATTAAATAACTCTTACATGAGAAATTTGAGAAATTTTTGATAAAAAAAAAAACAACTCAATAAACCCATATGGTAATTGAAAGATCCAGATCTGGGTTTAAAAACCCAGCATATATATATATATATATATATATATATATATATATATATATATATATATATATATATATATATATATATATATATATATATATATATATATATATATATAT
Organism: Dolomedes plantarius; assembly: GCA_907164885.2. NCBI lineage: Eukaryota > Metazoa > Arthropoda > Arachnida > Araneae > Dolomedidae > Dolomedes > Dolomedes plantarius. Next base: position 202,731,645 of record OU015496.1, on the reverse strand, counting down.
ATATATATATATATATATATATATATATATATATATACAGTCTTAAATAAACAGGAAAACTAACGTAAACAAAGCACAAATAGCAGTAAGATGCAATAATTTTTGCATACGGCTGTTTCGAAGCTACAAAGGAGCTTATACAGTCTTAGACAAAAAAAAAGACACACCAAGAAGGGGTAATGCAAATTGGACACAAATTGATATGCATACATGTTTCGACGGAAAATGCAAAATTTTAAAGTTTGGCGGCCAATGAATGAACATGTGACGCTGCAAAGCATCTTAACTGCGCAACTGGCAGGATATTAAAGAGGATAAATTTCGATTCCAGGTCATAAATTCTTTGCGAATTTCATTCCGTGTACTCAGGTAGACAGTAACTATGCCTCGCATACAGGTGCGCGAACAATATGCACAGATGTCAGCATTTGAGAGAGGACGTGTTGTTGGGCTGAAAGAAGCCGGTTAGTCTAATCGGTGAATCCCTCGACATTTGGATAGGAGCGATGCCACTATCAAACGATGTTGGCAGGAATGGGTGAACCATGTCCGAACACAGCGTCAATAAGGAAGCGCTCGGCCTAGAGAAACAACAGAATGTGAGGACCGAGCAATCGTCAAAGCGGCACTCACAGCCCCAGATTCATCATTATCATCGATCGTACGTGCAACTGGTGCTTCAGTGACCACAAGGACCATTCATAGGCTGCTCAGAGAAAGGGGGCTGAGCTCACGACGCCCCTTGCGCCGACTACCATTGACCTCTGTACTCCGAAAAGCCCGTTTGCAGTGGTGTCAGGCACATTCGACCTGGAATGTCACTGACTGGAGTAGAATTGTCCCGCTTCAAACTGAGCTCCGATGACCAGCGAATACGTGTTTGGAAAGCCCCGGGCAGCAGTGGGATTCCAACATGACTGTCTTCCACTATACGAGTGGACAACCAGGAGTGATGGTCTGGGGTGCCATCTCATTTCATAGCAGCACCCCTTCGGTTGTCATCTGCGGCACCCTTACAGCACAGCGATACGTCGACGATATTCTATGCTCCGTTGTGTTGCCCTTCATAACACGCCATCCTGGGCTTGTATTTCAGCAACACAATGCCCGCCCGCACAC